>JANIJG010003743.1:0-32655 GCA_024611175.1 Megaceryle torquata
GCTGGCATGGGGTTCCTGAACCTGGGACGAAAGCTTCCTCCCCTCCCACCGTGGGGGGGGATTTTTATAAATGCCGTGGCTGAACCCCCCCCCCCAAATAGAATTTTTTTTTTTTTTAACCCCCCCCCCCCCCCGCCCAGTGCGCTGTGTCTGCCAACACCAAGCTAGGAGGAAAGAAAGCGCTACACGGATGGGCAGAACTGTCCCGCAAGGTCCTTCTTACCCATTCCCCGGTGGCTGGAGTGTCACAGTCCCGGTGACCGGGGGGCAGCTCCCCAGACCCGCTCCTCGCCCCGAGCCCACTAGATGGTAGCAGAACGCTGCGCACCGGGCGGCCCCGGCCGTGGGCTTTTGCCCTTGGCCACCTCTGGCCAAGTCAATTCAGGCCTCTGTCCCTACAAGACTTTACTGGCCTTGACCCTTTAATCTGCGAGATACTCAACCCCTAGTAGCTGATCACAGCTGGTCCTTTACATGGTGGCTATAAAGAGCACCAAGCACATTTCTTTAAATTGCTTTTTCCTGCCTTATTTTTTAGGGGGATTCTAGTATGGGTCACATCTAAGATGTGTTGGTATGTCTCAGTTTGTATCTCTGGAAAATCTGAAATGCAGAAAGCACAAACAGGCCTTTCCTATTGCTCATGCCGCTACTTGTGGGGTCCTGCAGAGCTCCAGCTATGGGATGTGCTGTACACGCAGCTTTTCCAATGGGACACCACTCTCTGGAAGTGGGACAGTAAGCTGAGCTGACTAAACTATCTCAGGTAAGCTAGAAAAAAATTTTATTTAAGCACTACTTCCCTAGATGCAGCTCCAATTACATAGACAACAACCTGGTTTCATGGGGCATCCAAATTACTTACCCAACTGACTAAGAGCATATCAACGAGCAGCCAACCTGGGTGGGAGTCTTCAAAAAACCACAAGCAAAGCTCAACAAAAGAGCTTCATCCAGGAACACTCAAAAACCAGAGCAGAAAACCAAGCCCCCTCTCAATCTCGCGTGAAACTCAGCATTGGAAGTAGAGGGATTTGATGTCCCCTATAAGGAACTAGTACTGGGCTAACCTCACCTGTGTGCAGAGAGGTGTGAAGTGCTTGAACCTGTAAATGGCTCAGCCCAGCTTACCTTAATGCCCTGTGGATCATCCAGCCTCAGAGAGGTGGAAATCGTGGTCAATGGTTTCAGTTGGGTGGACTTGCCCCTGCAGTCTGGACAACAGATGCATTACAGAGCTCACCTTTGGAGTCCTGTTCTGCATGGATCTGAGTGGGATTTCAAACAGATCAACATTGTCCCTCCATTTAAAGGGCTAACTTTCTTCCTGCTGTTTTCTACTCAGAAATGACAGAAAGGGCCTTTATTGAAACACTCTCTGGACAAACAGAACTACCCTGGATGTCAATTTAGGGTCCTGGCTGTTGCAGAGCAACCATCAAGTCATTCAAGCCATAGTGAGCCGCAGGGCTGCAGAGTGCCCAAGTGCCTGGTTCCTCCCTCTCATGGCTGCTCCCCAGAAGAGAGGAGACTTCACATTAGGAGCTAAAGAACCCATTCACTAAAGACCCTTGGGCAGTACCATCCCTACCACCACCTTAGCTTTGCAAAGAGCTGAGGGACTGCAGAAGAGATGGAGAAGAGGCTGCTGTAGTTCAGGCTGGAAATCCTGAAGTTTTGACTGTGTGGAAGAGCCCAGCATCTTCCTCTTTGCAGCTACACGTTTTCAGGGACAGATAAATCTGCCCCTTCTCCCGACTTCTTTCTCCCCTTTGGCCGCAGGTCTCTCCATTGTGGTCCCAGTTGCCTTCCCATCATTAAGCGACTTGCCGAGCTGTCCCCTGCCCGCACAGTGTGGTTTTCAGGCACAGCTGATGGTCTCGCTGGTAGAACAGCACACCCCAGTCATGTGCTGGGCCAGATTCGCTTGTGGTGTCAAACTGAATTGCTTCATGAAGGGCCAACATTTCACAATCTTTCTTTCAACTCCCGGCCACTGCTGCTGTACAATTACCTACCCCAACTGCTCGTAATTAAATCATGACCAAAGATTTGACCGCTCCGAGTGATACAGATTATCATCAGCAACAACAAAGAAGGGAAGTGCACAGTTGTTTTCTTTTCAAAAGCTTTTAATAGGACACATTTTTTTTTGTCATTTGTAAAGATTTACACTCATTTTTTGTCTTTTTTCTTTTTTTAAAAAGGAACATTTTAACCCAATTTTCCCCATGAATACCACCTTTTGTTGCCCTGACCAAAAGACCTCATTTTGGCCTATATACCTGATACAGTATAACAATATATTAACTATTAAATACAAAGTTCTCTAATATATACTAGGTTGTTACGGACATTGCAATGGTACTGTGCCTATTCTAGCCACCTTGTGTAATAGTGTACATGGGTTATTATAGCCAACGGGGCAGAAAAGGGGAGACTGGGGCATAGCCTAATTTACAAGGGTAACTCTTTTCTTTTTCTTTTTTTCTTTTTTTCCCCCCTCCTTGAATACACCTTATGCTGAGTGCAATCCACAGAAGTCAAAAACAGTGTTTTCTTTGCCCTCCTCCAAGATATCTACAGTATAAACGGCCTGTAACTGAGCTATGACAAATCAGTTCTATGTGCGAGGGGCTGCAAGGATGGAATTTACATTTTTCCAGATACATCTGCAATCTCTTTTTCCCCGTGTATCAGACTGGCAATAGCAGAATATCTTCCTCCCACCTGTATACAGTAAATCCACAGTAGTAAAGTGCTGGTGTGCTTGAATGAACTGGATAGCCATGCGACTACTTGACCATCAGTAAGGGCTGGGTTTTGGGGGTAGGTGTTTTATATGGGTACAGTTCTTGAACAGTAATAGCACTGCAATATCGTAGAACTTGAGCTTAGCTGCTTACTTCTAAATGCGACCTGGATGCAGGCTCTGAAACTAGGCTATACGTGTTGTAATACAGTAGGTCTGGCTCCAGGTTTATGAAAAGAAACTTGTTAGGTAAGAGCTGCTTCTGTTCCCAAGATGCTACGCAGACTTTTATTTTTAATTTCTCTATAGATTTCTACAAAAATATAAAAAATTCTATCAACATAACCATTCTACAGAATTCCTGTGGATTTTGTACATTTTGTTTAAAAAAAGTCAAATTCTATAAAACCCCCCCAAAGGTATTTAAAATTATCTTAAGATTATTGCACACACTGCAGTACATTTGTATTTGTCTTTTCAAAAGGGCATCTAGAAAAAACTTATCCACTTTAGAAAACAAACTATTTTACATGGATTTCTTTTCCTGAATGCATCATCATAGAGTACTTTTTATTGGCTAGTCTTTACTGAATAGTCAGGTACGATGTAAACCTTTTTTTTAACTTCCACAAGCCTTGTCAGTGGGGAAACCCCCCAGTATTGAAAATAGAAGAGCCTTGAGGCTTGCTGTTATATTTGGAGTTGAGCATTTGGATTAACATCATATCACCAATTTGTGCCATGATTTCAAGCTAAAATAGTCCATGGGTATTTTTTTGTAAGGAAGGAACTGTACGAGTAGTATCATTCCAGCTATACAAACACAGTCCTAATCATTAAGGAACCAGGGTTGGCAATTTTAGTGGCCTAGCTATTTTCCCAAATTATTTAGTGAAAGGAAAAGCTAAGGCTCATTATGAGTGTAAAACAAAAAAGGGATTAGGAATATTTCTCAGGCTTAATACATTGTAATTTTATTATTTCCTTAAATATGATCTGGGGGAAGAACCGATGAAAGGATTTGTTTGAAACCATTGCTTTAAATGGGCTTAACTCTGGATTTGGACTGGCATATCAAAGAGAGTGGTCTCCGTATGGGCCCGTGTTGAAGAGGGGGAAAATGTCCCAGCCAAGAATTAATCTAACTGCAGTAAATAGTACAGAATGTTAATCCTCCTCCTTCAAATACACTGATTGCCTGACTTCCTGCTGAAAGCCCTTACATTTCTCCAGGACATGTAAATCAATAGGGATTGTTTATGGAGCAAATGTCCTCGAGTGAAAATAAAGGAGCTTAAGACTCCACATGGGCTGTTAGGAATAAACAGCATCTTCTTCCTGTATGTATACTTGAGGCTAATGCAGATACGTGTAGTCGTAACAGTCTAATCTCTGAATGGATAAAAGGCTGTACATAAACATGTTGTAGTGATTTGAAAAGATCAGTAGTTCTCAAAAAGTTACAAACTCCCGACTGACAGAATTAGCACAAATCCTCCTCTTCCCTGTGCTGGTTTAAAGACAGGATCCAGCAAAGCCTCATCCATGTATGCAGTTTGAAACCTGTGACTACTCGCACACTTCAAACCATGCCTGCAGAGTCTTATTTAGCCTACATCTTAATGTGATTTCATGGAGTTGGAGTGAAGTTAATGTCTGGTTTCCATCAGTCTTGTGAAGAGCAAAAGGTGTTGAACCAGCCCAACCTCTCACGATTCTCAGGCTGTGCTGTCTGGTGTTACAGATCGATTTTTGCAGAGGGCATTAGCACAGAAGTAAACACTTAATTTCTGAGATGACTGACATTAAGGATGTTATAAAGTAAGGACATTAATTCTCCTTTTATCTACTTGGTATCACAATATTGCTGCTTAAGGCTTTTGATAGACTGGAAATAAAATGACAGTCAGGGTCATGTAAATTAACTTTAGCAGTGACAGCAAAAAACGGACTTTTAAACTGAAAATCAAGTCATTTCAGCACCTACAGACTTTCTTACATGTAATCTGTAAAATAACTTGCAGTAGACCTCAATTCTGTCAAACACATAAGCATATTTTTTAATTTGAAAGCATTACTTAAATACGATCAAGGCAGTTTAAGCAAGAGCTTAACTTTAAACATGTGCTTAAGCCCACCGCTTTGTCACGTCTGCACCAAATTCACCCACTGCACATCTTAACCATGGCCTTATGCTCCTTTCTGCACGGGTGCAGAAAAGAGGAGCTCCTCTGGAAACGGTGGGCTTATAGAGGTGGAAAAACAGCAGCAGAAACAGCCTGTCTCAGAGATGCACATCTCAGAAGTGACCAGCAGATTTTGTTGCCTCAGTTTCCCAGGTACATATGAAAACTAGCCATTGACATAATTTTGTGAGTCAATGGAGGCTGATCTACAACATCCTTCCTCAGTCACCACCTTCAGACATCTATCAGCAAGTTCTTCCTGGGTTTCTGCACTTGCTTTCACTCTGGATGTCGATTTTACGCAAGACTGGAATATTATTTTGTTTAAAAACTGCCACTGCGTTTCTATACTACTCAAACAATCATTTTCCCAGAATATCATTGAAGTCCAAGGGGAAAAATAAATTACATTAAATAATCCTTATTTACTGCTGACTGTGGGATACAATTCCTCTGTAATGCACTAATTGGCTACATTTTGTGCTTTGAAAAACAAAATGAAACCCAAACAAAAGAAAACAAACCAAACAAACAAAACAAAACAAAAAACAAATTGGTTATATATTGTGTTTTAAAAAAAAAAAAAAAACACAAAAAAAAAAAAAAAAACCAAAAAAAAAAAAAAAAAAAAAAAAAAAAAAAAAAAGAGAGAAGGGATTAAATATATATTTTTTAGGTTAAAATATTCATAAAAACCAATTTTATCTCAGAAATATTCTGAGATACATAAAATAGAAGAAAATTAAACAAGTCTTTAGTCACAAAATGTACTACATCCCGCAATACTAGATTCAATTAATTTAATAAAATATAATATACATATAGATTCTGCACATTGTATTGCTTTTACCTAAGCAGAACATATGCTTAAGTAAGCGTGATATAGGTTACCCACTGTTTTAACCAGCTGGTTCTTTAATCTTTCTTTGGAAATTTTTTACCCAGTGCCATTTTGGAATACAGTTTTTAAATTTTTTTTTCTTTTCTTTTTTTTTTTTTTTTCTATTACATGAAAGGAAGAAAACATTTGGCACCAACAGAAAAGTAACTCAGGGGTCCATTTCCGTTTGATCAAAGGAAAAGCTAGGAAGTGTCAACAAGTCTTTCTTTGGGGTGGGAGATGTTGACATACTGTCTGGAAGCAACGAGTCCCCTATATCCATCGAATCCTTGGACTCACAAGATGGAGCACGCCGTCTCAAGCAAATGTCTCCACTGGCAGGTGAGATGCTGTGAGGTCCTCTAGGTAGCAAACTCTGTCCATCAGGTGGATCTATAGATATACAAGGAGGGCTCAGTTTTTTCTTCTGCCGTGTTCCTTGCAAGCCTTCCATTTCACTTACCACCTGACTTATGAAGCCAGAAGAGCTAGATGTGGAATGGTGCTGAGGACTGTTTTCCATTGAACAAATTTCTATTGAATGTCTCCTTTGATCATCTAACCAAGAGGGCGGTTTTTTTAGAAGACCCTGGGTGTCTACACTGTGGTATTTCTTCAGGTCCTTCAATGTAACGTTGCCGGTATTGCCCATGTTCCTTTTAGGAGTGAGAGGCTGAACCTCTGAACAGGCACTCGAGGCTGTACAAGTTTCTGATGTGAAAGGCTCTGAGGAGCTGTTTATTTCAGATACTTCTTGGTCCATTGAATCTCCAGGTGTCTCCTGATACGAGTCTGCACAAGCACACGATGCTGGTGCCTGCTTTGAAATATTATACTGATTGTGGGAATGCTGCTGCGTATGAACGCTTGCCCGGCTCCATGCAGCCAACTCATTCACTTCTGAGGGCATCAGAGCCACTGATGACTCCTCCTTGGGCACAGCAGGGACATTTGGGTCAGAGAGTTCACTCACCTCGGTGTGGAGATTCTCCTTGCTATCCAAAGAGTCGTTCCGTATAGCCATCTGTATCGGAGCGCAGAGGGGGTGGAGAGGAGGGGAGTTGCCAGATGGGAGAGACAGACCAAAGGTTAGTAGAAGCAAGGCACAGCTTTTACAGGGCACTCAACTCAGCACAGCCCCACTGACTCCTATAATGACCTGAGTGGTGTATTCTAGCAATTTTCATCCTTCAGAGATCTGTGGGTTTATCCCTGTGCAAATGACAGCATAATCTGGCCCTCCATTCTTCATAAATGGTTGAGCTTTAGCTTTCTCCTCTAAGGATGGAGGGCTGCCAAAACAGAATGCCCCCACCCAAACTTAGACAGATTCTTGTTATGTGAAGGATGAAGGTCTACAGCAAAGCCCTTTATACATTTAGCAGCTCGGGTATGAGCGAGAGAGGGAAGATGTGCAAGTGAGCCTGTGTATTCCCTTCTCTAGCTCCAGGGAGGCTGAGGGCATGGAGTAAGATCCCCAGGGCCAGCAACACCAGAGCAACCACGCTCTGTGCCAGCATCAGGGTGACAGCCTGTCCCTGGCTTCAGTTCCCAGGCTGGAGCCATGACTCTGCACCATCTTACAGCAGGGGAGCTGGAAAAGCTGGAGTCCAAAGCTGGACTACCAGTACTACTAATAATGATCTGTAATTATTTGAACTTATTCTGATGTTTAAGTTCAGGCTTCCTAAGGCACATTTTGCCTTGGCTGTCTTGAGCCCTATGCAGTGTCAGTGCCTGCTGGCAGAGGGAACCTATGGCATGTTTTGAAGGCTTTGTCTTTGCACTGCACTGCATCCCTTGTTGAAAGGGTTTATAAATCAGCCACATTAACTGGCCCTTAAAGGCAGCATCTCAGTTTGAGGAGACTCTTAAATGATATTAAAGATTAAAAACTTCACAGAGAAATTTGGAGAAAATGCGTATATCTGGTCTCAGTCCTTTAGAGGTGTGAGGAGATGAAATTCTTCATACTAAGGAATGCTTTTGTGACAAAACGCCCCCAAATGATCTTAGCATTTATATAGAAATTGTCCCTCAAGGATCGTTTGAGCCAAATGATCTCTGTTCAGGCAAAGCTCTCATCAGCTGCAATACGCAGACGTGCATGTGCAGAAACACAAGAGTCTACTGCTGCATCTGTATTGGACTCCTTTTGTCATCTGTGGGAGTTGGGAGAATATTTAATATGGCAAATTATTTTCTCCAGTGCTGGTGAATCCTTTCTAGTTAAAATTTTACAGCATAATACCAGCAACTAACCACACCGAGGAGTGGAGCTAATTCTGGTCTCCTCAGTGCCAATAGTTTTAGTGAGTGTTTGAGAGAAGAAATCATATTCATATCCTGAGAAGAAACACAGACCACAAAAAAAGTAGAATATAGTAGCAAAAAGTAATTATTGTCATTACTTTTGCTTGTACACCAACCTGCGTTGCACACAACGACAGTGTTAGTCACCACCAGCTCTTTCTTTCCCTATGATACAGGCATCTTTGGTAGTTGTTAGTAGTAACTGTTTGTACAAGTGTTTTACTGGTTTGTTTCAAAATAAAAGGACCCTCTGCCATCCCATTGGGGTGTACACCTGTAGTAGCCACATCTTGGTGTGGGCTACACCTTGGATACACAGTCCTGGAACCAGAAAATCAATAGAGTTTTAATTTCAGGCAGAATTCCCCTGGAGAAAAGCGTTTGTGCAACGCACAACCAAGGAGCACTGCCAAGGAGCGTATTTCTCATCAGGGATCGTTCTCTCAAAGCATCCCATCCACTCATCTTCATCTGCGAATGCATCGCTAATTGCCAAACTTCCCAGAGTCTAAACTCCACATTACTGTGGGGACTGTGTCCACTCTCCAGCACTCTGGAGGGAAAGGGAGGTTAAACACAACGGTTTTAATGATGGAGGAAAGTGCATGGACCAGGTATATGGTGGATGAGATTTATCTATACACAAATTTAGGAAAGGAGAAGGGACAAAGGAGAAGGGAAAGGAAAGAAAGAAAAGAAGAAGAGAAATCAGAATTACATGCTATATATAGGTACTCAAGGAAAAACGGGAACCACAAACCAAAATGCTTTGCTAGTTTGGGTTATTGTGATGTGTTAGTAACAAATCAGTGGCAATAAAAGGAGCCAAGCAGACAGCACTTGAGGAAGCAGAAGTGCAGGGAGTGTAAACGGAATTTTGTCTCTTTAAGGACTACGTTTCACAGTGTCTGGCCAGCTAGATTGCAATTAACAGTAACAGCAACACTGCCATGGTGCCCAGAATGACCTTACTGCTCCCATTAGCCATACTGGGAGCTCCTTGCTGGTTGGGAACATGTCCAGGTCAACACCTCACTAACCTCTGAAAGGATCTGTCCGGCCCGCAGACCATATCTGCTCACTACCCCAAAGCTTTTTTCTCTCTGAAATGACACTCCAAGAGCATGCTCATGCCACTGCATGAGCAGAGAGAGAAGGGAGGGGAATAAATTAACTTAAAGATATGAAAAGGTTTAGGAAAAGAAGCCTTCAAAGATATGAACAAAATTAGGCTGAGGAATATGGCTAACATAGTAATTTATTCTAGTGAAATCAGTTCAAAAGGATGGGTCTGTTATTCATTAGAAAGCAAGAGAGAGTGGTTATGAACTGGAATCATGACATCAATTAGTTTCCCCATTAGTGGTGATTGGGGTAGCTGGCCAGCCCTGTGCAAATGAATACATGCTAGGAATTTCTTATGTCAATTTAGTATTACAGACTAATGTAATTGTTAACCTTGGTACTTCACATTCATTTTTAGAGCTTAATGAATCAACTGTCTAATTTGTCAATGCTGATTAAAAGACGAAAGAAACGGGAATATTTTCATGCAGGAAAGAAATTGCTTTGGAAAAAAATAGAACTGATCTATTTTGTGTATATAAAATCAGGCATGAAACTACTGAATAAAGCAGAGTTTGGGAATCAGACATGCCTCTGGTCCTGGTCCAGCTGCACAATGAAATATGCTTAAAAATGTGAAAGTGAAGCACACGTTTTTTACTAAAAAAAAAAATAAATTTAAACTTATGCTTCCAATCAAGCAGAGTGGAATCTTTGATTGGATTTCTTAGATCTTTGGTTGAATCAAGATTTAAATCAATGCTGGGCAAAACCCAGAGATAAAACCAGTTGCAAAATAAAATGTATTCTGTTCTGCAGATACTCAAGTGTTTCAAAAGCACACAGGAGATCCAAAGGATTTTAGTTTTCAATTCTCACTGTAAAACCAGTATGCTTCCCAGGGTGGTTTTGCATACGAGGTATCCAGCTTCCTTTACATAGTTTTGCCCTTTTGAGAAACCAGAGGAGCCAGAGGAAGGGTGGCCTGGGATGGAGTCTGCAGTCCCTGTATCTATTCAAGCACTGAGAAAATCACAGCGGTTAAGAATTAGTTCCTGAACCCCAACGAGCCCCTGGGGAACATTTGGCTGCATTTATGAAGAGGACTGAAAAAAAAAAAAAAATAAAGTGCTAAGAGCATGGAGAACATTTAGGCATGTTGCCAAAGGCGATGATAGTTATCACACATGTTCTTTGGAGACTCCTGGATAGCTTTCAGATCAAAATCCATCAACCTTTTTCTTATTTCTGTAAGAGAATTACAGTTCTCCGGAGGCTTTGCTGTGAATCCCTCCTTGAATTTAAAGCACGGGTAACCTGGAAACATGACAATATTAAAGCTCAGCAGGTTCATGATCATAAGTCTGCTTACCTGTCTGCGGAGCAGCCTTTCAGCAGAAGGAGAGTGCACCTGCTGGGAAACCTGGGGTTTGCTCTCCCTCACCAAATGGCCATGAGCTCTTATGTGGTGAAAATGGTCTTTTGGAATTTGCAGGAGAGAGCTGGTGTCTGCCGGCTGTGACTGCACCGATGCCTTCGAACCTTGCAAGAGGGAGAAGAGACAGAAATGTGCCATGTTCATCTGGGGATTGCATCCCAATCTCAACAACCTTTCAGAGAAAACTGCTCTGTTGCACCTCGAACCAGAAAGGCAGGGCAACACCAGTGCATTCAGCAACTGGGTATCCATGATTGAGGAAAAGCTCCCACCTACAAATAAATTACTCCAAACTGTCTATTATTTCTCTTGGCATTTTCCCCTGATACAACTGGAACTAGCTCCTGTTAAGAACAGAAGATTATGAACTAGAACTTCATCTGGACTGGTGATTTCTACGTCCCTACCTTAGGGCCAATAACTCTGCAGGCAACCGCACATCTCAGCACCGCAAGGATCTGACTTTGAAGGGCTCTAGTAAAGGGTGTCTCCATACCTGAGCATATGCAGAGACTGCCTGCTGGGACCTCAAAACCAGCATGCACACTGGAAATGAAGCGAAAGGGAACAGGACCTGGCAGCTTTCAAGGCTAGTTTTACAAAACATCCCAGGAGAAGGAACTACATACTCTCCAGCCTCTTTCTGACCCTTTGTGGTTGCTGGCTACTTCTTCTAAAACGTTTGAAACCCTGCATGCTCCCCCCTCCCCCCCCGCACAGGCTCAACATTTTTCAAAACAATTCATTTAACCTGGACCGCATCCCAGAGAATCTCATTTGTCCTGGAATCTTTCCCAGAACAACAGCCCCATTACGAAGGAGTATTCAAACAAATGCCTCCTGCAAGTGCCAGTGTTTCTGACAACAAAACCTTTCTCAGCTTGAAATATTATGGTTTAGTCGTGGTGATTTATTAGAGGCGCCTGGCACCTTTTGCTATCTTCACAGCACTTTATAATATTACAAACTGTAAACAGGTAGGGGTGACTTCCCCCACCCTGAAAGGCAGTGACATTGTAGGTGGAACAGGACAGTGATGCATATGCCAAGATTTGGACACCTTACCCACCTCTGAGCACTTTGGCCCGCTTAAGACAATCGGAATTTCACCACCAGGAGGAAAACACAAAAGGTTTAATTGGTCAATGTGGTTATGAATAAGACACCAGCTTTACTTTTCCAAAATACATCTACATCTCAGTGGAATGGTTTTTCCTGTGGATTTACAAGGGTGCAATGCTTACCCTCTGCCCAAGCCAGGGCTGTCAGATGGGGTTATTCAACTCTCCAAAGTGGGAATTGGGAAGTGAAATCTTGAAGAAGGGACTCAGGAATTACTCACTTTTTGGGCAAGTTGATGTAGTTTTTGTTCAAGACAGGACAAATGCATCTGCGTTAAGGGTCAAAAATGAAGCACTGGAAACTCTCTGTAGCAAACAGGATTCTTTTGCATAATCAGGGATTAGAATTCTGAGGAATTTCTTGGCTGTCACAGGGAACCATAAATTCTGGCTGCATTGAAGGTAATGGGAGTTTTACTATTGACTAAGTGGGATTTGACCAGGATTTTAGCTGCACCTTTTGCACTATGTGCAAACAGGTTCTTCAAAGGACAGCTCTCGACCTTGAAAATTTTGCATTATGGCAGTGATTTCTCACAACTCCGGATTCATCTTTCTCCGTTGTGTCCACATCCTTTTTCTGCTGTTCAACAGTCGCTATTCATCCAAATTCTTATTACTATGTAAATTTCAACATCTTATTTCTAATCTGTTCAAATCTCCTACCATTCTGAACAGTGCTGAAATTAGGTTCTGCTTAGAGGCTTTCAAATGACAATGCTTGTAAAAACTTCTCTGTCTTATCTGTGACAAATGTCTAAAATGATGGCACGTACAGAGGGATTAAAGACAGCTGTGTTCACTTACCAGCAGAAGGTAACCCTTAGCAGAGAGAGTAAATGAAAGTACATTGATAAGCACCGGGAAGCAGCTGCAAGTACAGGTAAAGAGGTGCAGGTAGAGAGAGCACCCTTGGTATCTGCAATACACTGTATCTAAGAATATCTCTGAATTCAGCTCTAAGGCGTATATCCCAACCACGCACACTGGGACGGGCAGCTCTACACTCTCTCATTTTTCCGTTCATCTCCCACTGAGATCTCTCTCGATTCAGCACATTTATGTTCATTTTGCAGGCATTTAGAGAAACCATTTTCCCATCTTTCACAGATGTTCCCATATAGAGCTTCCAAAACCTGCTAGAATAGGTACTGCTGAAAAAAAAAAAAAAAACCAAACCAAACCAGACATGAGGAAACACTTATCTGCTGGGGTTTTTGCTCTGGGGCCATGGCTAGTTCAGGTGAGACAGATGGAGCCCAGGCTGTATGGACTGTAGCCCCTGGGAGTAAACTGGGCAGGGGGACAATCATCGCTGAGCCAGGCCAACTGCTCACTGTCACATTAACAAAAAGTTCAAAGAAAAGGAGTTATCTTTAACAGTCTGGACTTTGTAAGTTGGGGAGGGTCTTTGCAAAGCTATCCCACAGGTCTGGGCACCAACACTTCACTGGAAACTGATGGCAGTTTGCTGTCTCCTACCAAACAGCTTGGAAAATCCCAGCTATTGCTGTACTGGAAAATCCTGCTCTTGTCCCAGCTGACAGATGTGTACCTGACTGGGACTTGTGATGTGCTGGATTCCTCTCACCCAGGGAGGCTGGGCAGGGGCTGGAGTATGGCGGCTGGAACATGTAGCTGTCATTTGGCAGAGAGTGGGTGCGCCCCACCGAAGGCTTTCTCACGCTCAGCAAGTCCTTGCTGGGAGACAAGGTCAGAGTGTCATCTTTGGAGCGGAGATCAGCCTACGGGGAAAAAAAAAGCAGTGAGGAAGGAAGACACGATGGGGTGGGAAGAGGAGAAGTGCCCAGAAACGCTAGCGACAGCCATTGCAATCAGGATGGCACGATGGGCATGCACATCGTCAGTATGTACAAGTTGCACAAATGGATCTATCAGGAAGCTACACCCCTCCTTTTGTATTGTCAATAAATTGTCACACAGAATGAACCACAGAAACAGAGGAAGCAACACTGTAGTAATAAACCATGACTATTTCAGGGATATGCAAAGAAGGCATCATGCCTCAAGGCCAGCAAAGGTCACATGCTTTGCATAACTTTGATCCTCTGCAATAACAGTAAAGCTCTTTCCATGTGCCCTCATCAGCAAGTCAGGCTTTTACAAAGGTGAGTAGTTTCCTCTAGTGACAAGAAAAAAAACAAACCAAAAAACCCCACCAACCCCCCCAAAAACCCCTAACTAGTTTACAGAAAATATTCTCTATTCTGGCTCCCAGCACAATTTTATTGGTTTTTCTTCTCACATAATGAATAACTAAACCCATTTTATTGAAAGGGATATCTAAACTTACTGCTTCAGGGTTAAAGCCATTCTCTAATTAGAAGGGATCTGATGCAAGCAAGGGTTACTGTATATATGTTGACTGGGGAGTTTTTACAGCCAAAAAGTCTCTTGGAATGGGCAGCACCAGGGGCAATATCAAATGAGGTGGATACTGGTCTGAATTTAGAAGGAAATATCTCCATCCCAGAAATGTTCTTGAGTGTTGGACAGTATTAGCAAAAATGGAAGCAAAGTCAACTTCCCTAGATATATCTAAAGAAAGAATTATTTCATCTTTAAAGGGTCTCTGTTGAAAAAACACAGAAATAAACTGTGACACCGTAGCCTGATACAGTATATTGCTGATCATTTTTGGAAAACTTTAAATCTTATAGTCTGCCAAGTCTTCCTGTCACTCAGTGCATTGCAGGTTTTCTGAAATCAACACTGAGGCTTTTTTCCCAGCTTTATCCTTCAGTCACAAAACCAAAATTTTGCTATGGCATTTCATCTGCATGAGAAACATGATGAGATTAAAAGGAATTTACAAAAAGGAAAAAAAAAATGAGGAAAAAAGAAGAAAAGGGAAAAAAAAAAGGAAGACCACTGTAAATTTAATGAAGGCAACGGATCTGCACTGTCATGCAGCTCTAGTTTCACTCCTTGGGAACCTGCTGATTCGGATATAGCCTGGACAGAGCCTAGATAAGAGAGACTGCAGTCTCCTGATATAGCTCAGGGAAGGAGAGCAAAACCTGTGCTGGTAAAGCCGAGACTTGAGGTTTGAGAACGTCTTTCTGTTTCCTCCTTGCCTTCCCCTTCCAAGCAGTATGTTTATGCTATTTAGCTTTCATATTATTTAGCTTAAAGCAGAAAAGATGTCCTGAAACCTGAGATTTCAAATTCAAAACCATTTGGATCTGAACACAAGAATTTGGATTCAAGATCCTTTCCAAACCCAACCTTTAATGAACCTTTAGGTTCATTGACAGGATCCAATACCACAGAGGGCTTGTTTCCACTTTCTGATCATCTTGGGGGAAATCTTGTGAGTGAACTTCATGAAAACCATTTAAAATCGCTGCAAAATGATCTTCCGAGTCCGGCTCAGAAGCAGAGCAGTGGAAGCACATGACTTACTGGTTCACTGGCAGTTTTGAAAAACATGTTGTTTTGGCTTGACTGAAAAACAAATCTGAGTTTTCCGTGATCCAAAAAAAATCCCAACCCAAATCTATTTTGAATCAAACAAAACATTCTGAGATATTTTTCAACTAAAGCTGCATCTAAACGAAGTGTAAAAATATTACTTTTAGAAAAGATTTCAGGGAAAGTTTGCAGTTTTTCAGGAGTTTGGGAAACTGTTTTGACCAAAACATTTTGTTGGTATTGACACAATTTCACAAAACACTTTGTTCAACCCAGTTTTGCTCTTTTATTATTTGAGGAAAAACATCTCTCTTGGCTATACCCTTGAGACTTTACTATGCTGTCAGACAGGTTTGTCTAATCTGATTCAAAAGTGGAAGGGATCTCTCTTCAGTTCAGCTCTCCAGACTAACTAATTTTGAAACAAAAAGTCCCATATGAAACATTAAACGTAGTTTACAAAATCTTTTGCACGTGATGCCATGAAGCATGATGGGAAATATTGTCACGGTTTAAGAGATGTTTCCCAAATAAGTACTAATTAGGATGACAGTCAACTAGAATGGCAGGAAATTTATCAACAACACAAACATCCAAAGGCAGGTACATGAACAACAACAAAGGAAACAAGAATGATCCAAAAATGTTGGAAAAGGAGTTATGTCTGTTGTACAGCAGAAAAAAAAGCACTTGACCGCTACACAGCTAAAAATGTCTAATGTTTCAAAGAGGAGATGGTTAAGGCAGGGTTCAAAATACTGGTTGTTTCATTCAAAAAGGCACGAAGTAGTCTAAACTTTTTTTTTTTTTCCCTCCAGTGGGATGACTGCTAATAAGGGTTCACAAAACAAGCAGCATCTCGGAGAGATCCCCATCAGATATTTATAAAATAAACAGTCTGGCACCAATCAGACAAAAAGCCTTGTGGTGCCTGTGTTCATAAAGACAAAAATCCATTACAAACCAAAGAGTTGCAGATGACCCCTCAGCAGAGGACACATGAGTCATTAGCTCATGGGTGTCTCTTCAATACAGCATCACTGATTTTTTTCAGATGGGGAGGAAATTTCAACCTTGATGCTTTCCAAAGCATTTTTTAACTATTGATTTTACTTGTAGAAAACACATTGTTTTTACATAAGATGCCAAAGGAAAAATAGAAACAAATACTTGTTCCTTGCAAGGAACCAAGTTTGAAGACAGAAGTGGTAACAAACCAGGACCTAATGGCATTAAGGACAATGTCCTGTTCAGGGGAAAGGTTGGTGCTATTTGGAAATGGGCTTGAACTGACAATGCCATTAGGTAGGTGCAAAGACGGGGAAACAGTATTTTGAACTCTGTAAACATCAGACTATACAGCGACCAGTGTATGTACATTGCTTTCCAGAGCATTAAGTAAGTGTGTGTTAATATCATCAGGAAAAGAGTCATCCGTCAGAGCTAAGGACCAGGACTTTTCAGAGAGAATATCTGACGTCAGAGACAGAGCCTCCATCTCAGCTAGAGGGATCTAAAGGGAGAGATGATTAAGCATAAGAAACCAGGACACAAATTTTTTGGAAAAGAAAAAAAAATATCATAATCTAAATACTTCTAGACACTAAAGCAATATCCCTGCAGTGGAAGAAGCTATGTCATGCACATTGTTACCGGGGACAGAGCATTAAAGAAATTAAATATAACAAAGAAATGAAAAAAAGAGTGGGACATTCATACTTAAGTGCTTACCAATGATCTGGGAGGGAGTTTAAAACCATACACTAATGCTAGCATTGTATTTTGCTGTACTCTTGTCTAGATGAAGAAAGAAAAGTAACATGACTTTCATATTAGGGATATTTATCCTCTTGGCTACGATCAAATCCAAGAAGCTTCAAGATTTTCTGACTTTGTTGAAGTTGTTCCTACCCAGTAACCATGCTGCTTGTTTGGCCTCTAAGCTGATCTGATCAACTCTGCAAACATTCCCCAGCACCAAAATAATTTTGCAGGTGGGGTATGAAGTGTATCTTTCCCTGAGCTCTAGGGAGGGTACCGGGCCCCCCCCCCAAGACGCAGACGGGACTATAATTAGCTTCTAATGGCTAATCAGGGACGGGGAGAAACTTAAGGCTTGATTTTGGTCTGTAAATGCCTTCCTGGTGCCTTCAGTGGTTTTTGGCCTGCTAAAGAGCCTCCGGGGCCTGGGTAAGCACCAATAACTGTCCTATGAAAATAACTACCTGCATCTTTAAACACTTAAATGCCACCCCAGCCCCACCAGCCTCCTCTGGCTCTGAGCAAACCCAAGCTGGGAACAGGTGCTGCCCTGCTGCAGTGACACTGTACCTGCAAGTCTTGCATGAATGCATCCCTGCTGGAGGCATTCAATATATTGATAAAAATCTCTATCAAAATACTCATGAAGGCTCTCTCCCTAGACTCAGAACTGTTTTTTATAAGGAATGTGAAATGTCACTCCAGGTTTTGGAGAGAGAGGGGAAAAATTAGGACTTTAGCATCTCACCCAGAACAGCATCCCTGCTGCCAAGCACCAGTTTACCCTGAAGTGCAAGTACAGCCCTCTCCAAAGCCCCACCCTGGGTACATGTCTGAGGCTGGTGCCCATGGCACTGGGGACAGCATTTCATCAGGTAACCTGCAGACCTGGGTCGTGCTTGCAGGAGCCTCCAGGCCTGGAGAAGTCCCAGGTGCTTCCTTTTCATTCCTCACTCTGTATTTTTTTCCCCCTATCTTCTATGCTTGAAAGGTCTTTCAACAGCAATATATCTTCCAAGAGAAAACACAGGGGCCCAGATCTGTTGCCTTTAAATTGTCAAAGGGCTGGATTTTCTCACTCTTAGAAATGGCATCAGTGGGGTGAAATAAACCCAGTGATGAGTGAACATTGAGAGGCTCAAAAACTTCAGCTGAGATAAGCAAGAGGGTTGGACTCCTCTCATCTAACCTTCGGTTTGATATCTCCTCTAACACAGCGTCTGCTGGCAATGGATGAGAGAGATGCTTTGGAGGAGCTCCTGATATTACACGAGGCTCCCCAAAAAAGCATCACAAGAAAGGCTGCCTGCACGAGGACAGTGATCCTGAACAGGGACCCACTGACTGGAACCCAGGCGTGCGGGAAAAGGCTGTGCTGAAGTGTGGTGGACACCAGCAGCTCCTGCATGATGGAGCTGCTCTGCTGGGAGCTGCTATTAATCCATTTGCTTTCAGCACGTCCCAGTGCTGCTCTAAATTCCTGACTCACCCGAGAACATGACAAATGGTGTGAACAGAAAAGCCAAAATGTAAACAAAAACATCACCCCCTCTTCAGCCTCCCCTCTCCCAAAATTGAGTTTGAAGCCATCAAAACATTTTGTTGGAAACATTTAACTGATTTATATGGGCTTTAATTACAGGAAGGGGAAATAAAATAGCTTAAATTTGAAAAGAAAAAGCCATTGCAAACTGAAATGCTATATTTTTTCATTACAAAAATGTCAAAACAAAGCTTTTTTTTTTTTTTTTTAATGCTGCAGCAGCACTTTCTGGTGAAAAATGTTGTGACAAAAAATTTCCAACCAGCTCTCGCTGAGCTTTGTACTGACCCTCTGCCTTCCCTGCCAAAGCTACTGTCTCTATTCCTCCAGCAGTTCTTGGAGGCAGCCACTTCCTATAGCTTAATAGATCTCAATCTGGAAAGCAATACGCAGCAATCAGAGGGAGACACGTTATCCTGCTATATAAAGATCTGCAGTAGGATTTCATTTTACCTAAGCTTGTTCCTTTCCTCTAATGAACCACTGAGTTGGATAATTTAAAGTGTCAGTGAGCTCATAAATAAGCACACTGATTTAACAAGAAAACTTCTGCTATTTTTAGCCAGAAAGAAAAAGAAAAAAAAAAAAAAAAAAAAAGAAATAGGGAATTTTCTCAATTCAAACTGCAGGAAAAAATAGGTATGTTTGAATTATTATTATGGTCACTGCTGTGATTTTGGGAAAATATTCGCTCTAAAGAATAACATGCTTGAGAAAGTAGGTATTTTATTCTAAGAATTAAATGAACTAATTTTAAATAAGTATTACAGTCCCCATTCGAGAATGCACTGGAGCACACAATTACTTAAGTACATCATTAAGGGCTGTCTCGCCTTCTAAATTCACTTTAGATCAGAGATGAGGATCTAGTTTACAGTGACCCACTTGCAAGAAGCCTCTTTAGGAAAATAATTCAAACTAGATTTTCAAGCAGTGTAAGTCAATGTAGTGACCATTTCAAGATCCCCAGTAGCTCAGACTCTGCTCTGGGAAAACCTGATACTGTTCTTCAGGCTCTGCAAACGTGTCCTGACATTGCCACAGAGCCCCAGGGCAAGTGCAGCAAGAAGCCAAATACAAGAACCCCACTGAAGGATGAAGACAGGATTTTGTAGATTTTCCCTACAACACAAACAGTAAATCCCAATGAAAAACTCCTTCCTGTGTTGAAGAGGGAAACTCGGAGCCCATGCTTTTCCTCTTGCATCAATATAAAACATTATAAACCAAGATATTATCTCAACTCCCATGGAAAAAAGAGAAAAATGATTTACGCTTCAAAATCCCTGTGACTACATTACATAAAGAACTTTAGCTCTCTATTAAAGGTCTCTGTCAAATCAAGTTTGGATGGAGACTTTGCAGGAAATGAGGAATATTAACCTGGTTCTCAGAGTTGTAATATTCGGGAGCTGGGAGGGCATAATGATGGCACACAGAGCCTGACAGGTTGTCCATCAGCTTCAGCTCTCCTTCCAGAGATTCCTGGATCAGCAGTGATATGGTATCAAACAAGTGCCTTTCCTAGGAGGGGTGGTGTGTAGCATGCAGAAAGAGAGAGCAAGCCAAAAGGAGAGGAACAAAGTGAGGGACAGACAGAGAGAAAAAAGGACAGCGTATAAACCCAACGAACAAACGAGTGAAAAAACAGAATAGGAGGGAGGGGAGGGAAGATGGAAGCGTTCAGGGAGAACAGCAGTAACAGAAACAACGGGACAGGAGAGGAGAGAGAACAGTGCAGTAATATCACGGTGAGCAGTGACAGCTTTCTCAGACATTACTTGAGACGGGGCTGATGCCGGCTGCCTTGGAACCATGGTGCTCCCGCCCAGGGCCCTCCCTGGGGACAACTCTCACTCTCAGCACACACGGCTGGTTACTCCTGGAATCTGAGCTGTATAACAGGGCTGGTACAGCAGCATCTTGATACTTGGTGCTGTGAGCTTCTGCGGGACACTACTGCTGTAAGGTTTCTATACCCGTTGTCCACATTTTTCAACAAGAGGACCTAATACTTGACACCTAAATCCATATCCAGAGGGCACGTAAATTAAAATAACCCGACTTGAAGAGAAGCTGAGCATCCTGCCCATGAAAGCTGCAGACAACCAGGATGGACACATCAGGTCACTAATTCATGTGCCAGACATGGGTTGAGGTGCCTCGGGTGTCCTGGCCAACTTCAAACCAGCTGGCCACAGCCCAGAGAACTAGAAGTTATACAGAGCAGGGTCTGGCTTTGGCAGGCTGCACTGGAGCAATTTAAGGGTTGCACCTTTCATGTAGGGAATGCCTGCTGCATACAATGAAATGAGGACCATCATTACAGTCAAACAGCACACGCTGCAGAACTCCTGGGGAACAGGCAAGCAAAGGAGCATGCTGACCACGTGTCCTTGCAGGGTGGTGTCCTGGGAATTGTGTTCCTCTGCTGTTGTGCTCAAGCATCAGATTTGTCCTGAATAAATAGTCAGAATAAAATCTCCCAGAGGTTTTTGAGGCTTCTGTTTGAGTGAAAGAGCAAGAAACACATTTTGGAGATTATGATTAGAATAAGCCCTTCCCAAAGCCACCTTTAGAGAGGGCAGGTGTAAGAGACTGAAGAGCTGAGGAGATCTTTCCTGCTGATTTGTCTTGCGATTTCTCTCTTTGACAATGTGAGGACTGATGCAGGACAATAGTGCTGAGGACAGTTTGCCAGTACCCTGCTTAACATGTACAAAAACTGTTGGGACATGTTGTTTCTTCCTAGAGGACATAATGAGTCTGGATTTCCCCATATTGCCCTGAATTCCTTTTTCCTGTGCCAAAGAGCAGCTTTGGACTTCATCTCAGACATCAGTGACTCGTAATGGCACCAGAAATTTCCAGTAGCTTAAGAAGAGAAACAAAGCTTAGGCAGGGATTTATTTTTTTTCACCCTTGGACTAAAGATCATAAATGAGTTTTTCATGCATTAGAATACTCATTAGTCCACCCCAGGCAGAAGCCAAGATAGGCTGTTGTGAAATCATGATGTAATAAAAGCTAATGAGGTCTGTGTAGAGTTTAATACAATTTGCAAACAGCTAAGACTAAAAAAAGGTTGGACCGTTTTTCTTATATAATTCCAGTTCAGTTCCCTCCCGAAGGACCTGTCTGGGTCTTGACCTCACCTCTCTCATTCCTCAAACTGAGTCTTCATCCAGAAACTGTGCTTTAGAGAGACTTGTTGCAGCTCGTAGCAACTACTACATTACAGCCCTGCTCTGGCACTGCTCCTGCTGGTGGGAGTTTTGCCACCAGTTCTGGTGAGCTCAGGTTTGAGACCCCTCTGAATTATTCTGTTGTTAAAATAATCTTTTCTTACAAGTTTGACTGTGGGGATGGATTTTAAATTGAGGTTACATAAAACAGATTTAGTATTTAAGCAAAGATCAGCCAAGTTTTATTCCTCTTTTATGTTATGGTTGATGGTCTGTGGTAGAAAAGCAAACACACTATGCTCGTGATTTTGCCATCACAAAGGACCTAGCCCAAACTCTCAGGCAGAGCAAATTTGGAGCTATTTGGGAACTTGGTGGCTTGGGCACATCTCCAGAACAAACTGCAAAGCTCTCTATCTCCAAACAGATGCATCAAGGTGGTCTGGAGACCTGCCTAGGGTCTCTTCCCTGGAGCATCGGTTCCCACACCACACAGCAGTCAGTCAGCCAGCAGACAGCGAGGAATACAAGCCCTGGATGTACGCTACAACCACTCCTTCATTACCCACTCGTGCATGTCTTCCCCTAGCAAATAGGCAGGTCAAGCCCTCTTCACCCTCCAACTGAGATTCTCACCATAGGGTAAACTAATGAGAGCTGAGAATCCACCTTGATTTGCATGGGATTGGTACATCCTCGGGGGCTCTCGGGTCTCTCTCCACCAGCGCTGCCTGTCCATGCAAAGATGTCTGAAGGGCTATGTTGGCCCGGGGTGATTGTCTTCATTTCCATCTCCAGTTCTGCTTCAAGCTCTGCCTCCTCCTTAGCCTCCTTGTTGCTCTCCTCCAGGTGCTTCATGAGCACAGCGATCACCACGTTCACCAGGACAAACTGAGCTGTCAGCACGAACGAGACGAAGTAGATGGGTGAAATGACGGTGTTGTAACAGGTGGACTCCTGGTCACAGTCTCTCAGCGTGTCCTGGAAACAAGGAGGGAAATGATGGAGGTCTGCGAAGAGGTTCCAGCAAGGACGTCAGTCTGCTCGCTGGTCATCTGGCTGCAATAGGTTCTCCTTTCATGAAGAACACTGAGAAGATTGGACAAATTTCGTGTCTAGAATGGCAAAATACTTGCCAGTAAAACCCTACATTTCTGGGTTAGTCATCACAAACAAGCTCAGAGGAAATCAACCTTGAAGTGAGTGACAACAGATATCGACACCCTGCTGCTCCTAAAGTAAAGGCTGTTTTACCAGGTTAGAGGCAAAATACGCACGAGTGTGGCAGATGGATCCAGGGCAAAGCAGGGTGCAGCTACAGCCAGCAGCTACCCCCAGCTGCTGAGCTTGCAGACACTCTTTCCTCAAGTTCACACCCTGTCATTAAGACTTTGGCCAGTTAACACTCATCATGGGCTACAAATAGACAGAGAAGTGATTCCTTTGGACTAGCACCCTCTGCATTCATGGACCGGACTTCTCCACAACAGCATGTCTTCATGGCTCTCCACTAAGAGAGACTCTGTTTCAGAAACCTGGGTTTTCCCAGAAAAAAACCCCACAATAACACCACCGACTATAATAGTAAAGAGACTTTCAAGGAAAAAAACTAATGCCTGTTACTGAGTTGAACTCATGTTTGACTTGAGAGATGAATCCCTTTATTTTTTACCCTTTCTTCTTAAATTGCTGTCTTAGGTTAAAAAAAGGGTATATAGAGAGTATGCCAGAAGGCTGCAGCCATTGGGACCACATTGCTGGGAAGAGGGAACAGAATTAGAAACTTTGCCCAGTGCGCTCACTGCAGGACGTGAGTGTCCTGGCTGAGCATTGTTACTGGTGTGGAGCAGAGTGGACAGCTTCTAATTAAGCAACTATAGGCAATACTCATTTTCTGTGGCTCTCTTACCTTCATTATCCCATTCCAGTTGTCTCCTGTAGATACTCGGAAGAGAGTCAGAAAGGCCATCCCAAAGTTTCTGAAGGTGGCGTGTCGTCCCAGCCCTTCGCAGGGGTGCGTGTCGTCGCACTCTGCGGGACCAAGTGCAGCCGTGAGACCCCCTCTCGCACACCGCTCCCACCCCTGCACCGGCACGGGAAGACTCACCGAGATCTCCAAACAGCTCCACTCCAAGAGCTGCAAATATGAAAAACAACAACATGAAGAGAAGACCCAGATTCCCCACCTGGAAAGAGAAAAAGAAATGGGGGGGAAAAAAAAACACACAAAAAAGAACATTCATTGATTTTTTTGTTCCAGACCTGTTTCTTGCTGTATTCTTTAATCCAAAACTTAAATTGCTTCAAGGGAAAAATGACCTCAATGTGAGGACTGTATCTCAGACTGTGCTTCAGAAGGGAAATGTGATTCTCTAATGACAGCAAAGATAAAATGATTAGCATTCCTCCACAATAGGAAATTAGCTCTGGGCCAGAGGAGATCTGTTTTGATATGGCAGTGGGTTACCTGCGGCAGCGCTTGCATCACGGTGTCCAACAAGGCTCTCATCCCTACAGCCATCTTCAGCAACTTCAACACTGCGGAAAACACGTTCATAATATGGTAACGGCAGCGTTAGCACAGAGCCACTAACTCACTCCCTCGCCCAGGAGCCACAGATTATAGAAAGAGAAATGTGAAATCATGTCAAGTGTTCTCCATTAGCTGCTATATTTTCTGGCCTTTTTACATCACTCTTGGTTGCTTGGATACTATCAAAATCCCGTGAATAGCAGCATCACCTATCCTGAGACTTGGAGGAAGTGTTATCTTTCTGCCTGGCGTTTCCTTTCCCCACTTTATCTGTGTTGGCCCCATCTCCTCCTTCCTCTGGTTATCATGAGCAGTTACTTTCCCAGCCCTGGGGCTACTTTCCCACTTCCATAGGCTACCCACTTTCATACATGATTCACTGAGGAACTGATTTACACGTCTCTTCCAGAAGGTTGCATTTCCAATTGGAAACCACATGTATTTTTAATTCTGAAAGAGATCCAATGCACAAGAAAAAAAATTTTTTTTTTTTTCTCCCCTTGGGACAGCAGCATTTCATTTCTCCTCCAGTTCTTTTGCTTAGATGAGGGCTGCAATCAGAGCAATTATGCCTCAGAGCTCAACATTGCTCTTCACTATGGCCTGGGTGTACTTTATTAAGGGCCTGAGCACTCACATTTTACATCTTCATCATTTGGCCCTGAGACCTCCCTGTTCTGAAAAATCAGGCCCTGAAGAAGCTGGCTTCCCAACTCGAGTACATGTCGTTACAAGTCTGAGGGGACAGATGGATGCAGAGTGACGAGGCATGCTTTGTCACCAAGTGGTGAGATGTAAAGTCCCAGGGGAAATTAAATTTATTAGATGCTTGTCTTTTAAAGCCAACGTGCGTGATCTTGTGTTCTCTAATCCCTGTTAGAGATGACTTTGATTTGACTGGCATATTTTCTCCAGGTACATCTCTGGGAATTGCAGCCGCAGCTATTTGTCCTTTATTTCTAAACTTTCAGTCTTCAAGTCCTCTTAAGATAGATACATGTGGTCAGTTGGCTCAGCTTTTTGGCTCCTTGCAAGTATCTTCCCCCATTGTTCTTTTATTTGTTTACAGCCTGTGGATGCCAGGACATCACTGGGGCTATGCCCCAGAACCATTTCCCACCACTTAACTCTCTCCTGGAGGGAACCTTGAACCTCTAACCAAAGCCAATTCTGCTTTTTTTTGTCTCACCTCGAGCAATCCTGAGAACCCTCATGATTCGGATAATGGTGGGGTTAATTGGTAGCGAAGCGTTCACCTCAATCTCTTCCAAAGTGATGCCCATGATAGACAGGAGCACAATTGCCAGATCTAATTGGTTCCATCTGGAGACAACACAAAATGAAGTTTAACATCTACTAAGAAAGAAGCTGGCAAGGGGAGTTAGTTTGTTTCACAAGAATTCCAGTCATTTCAATGGTTCTAACACTCAAATGAATCTGCAGCATTTTTCTGAGGGTATTATACAAAAGCAGTTATGTTATGAAATCATTATAACTAATGCATCTTGCTAGAAAATCAGCCAATTCTAAAGATATTCTTGACTGAGGGGAAAGAGAAACAAAAGCTGGGCAGTTTTTCTACCCAAGAGGCTGCGGACCTCAGGGAAGACACTGTGGTATCTGTCCCACCACTTCTAGACATGACACTCATAGACTTCAGCGTGAGATCTGCCCCAGAAAGAACTGGACCCTGTGTCCAATCCTTGCAATGAAAATCATGCTGGGCAAAAAAGACCCCAAGGACTTGTGCCAGGTTGGAGAGAAGCATAATTCCAGCGCAGACGCCCAAAGTGTGGGGAGAGGGGTGGAACCATCCCCAGGCTACTGAAGGGCTCACGTCAAGTCCTGCTCAGTGCTAGTGCTCTTAGAATTAGCACTGAAGGAGGCAAATATGGGAGAAGATTCACTCAGGACATAAAATCTGTATTTGTGAGGTAAGAGAGCAAAAATATAGAAAAAGAAGCAATTTCATCTGCTTCTCAGCTGCATCTGCTTCTTAAAAAGAAGTCCCTTTTTCATTTCCATTCAGGACCAGATTCTCCCTCTTAGCATAAATTTTGTCACTTCACCAGGTCCTCTTGATTATATGGACACACGACTGATGGGAGAAGAGAACCAGCTGCTCGGTGTGAGACTCGCTCCTATTTTGTCCTCTCCCAAAGGCCAAAGTGGTGCAGTCATACCCCTTGGCATGCGCGAGCCTTTCTCCAACTCACATCCCAAGGCTGCACCTACACAGGTTCACACCAAAAATCTCTCACACATGACATCACCAGGAAGAGCACTGGTGGCCAGAACATTGAATTTGGGCAGCTGCCTCCGGAAACCTGCTGCTGCCCCATGGTCAAAACGGAGCTTCTGTTACCTGTCTTGGAAGAAGCGACGAAACCCAAAGGCGATAAGCTTGAAAACAGACTCCAGGACAAAGATAACGGTGAAGATGTAATTGCAAATCTTCAGGGCTTCATCAAGAACCTGGGATGTGGACACAAGACAGGGGGTTAGATGCTAGCTCTGCCAAAGGGCTTTGCTGCCTGCAAACCTGCCCTACTCTCACCAGTTACTCATTTCCAAACTACAGATAAAAGGCTCCAACCATGGGCTCTCTCCAACGACAAATGTCCCAGGGAAAAGTCCCAGTACTTCAGGGAGTGCAGAGACTGCGTTTCTGCCTGGCCCCAAGCCAGCTGATATAACTCACAGGAGGGGCTGACACAAACCCAAGGCACAACTCAAACCCCACGGCAGTAACACAGCCCCAGCTGGGATCGCTCGGGCGAGTGGAAGGAGCTGCCGCATTTGCAGATGGCAGCAGTGCAGAACCCCTCGTGCTTTCGGCAGAAAGCTGAATTTCATCCCACTTGCTCGTTTGTGCGCTGCTGCAAGAGCTGTGGGCTGGCCAGGTCTGTGCAAGCACTGGCCAAATGGCTTCCTTGTGACAGCCTGTCATGTACTCCTCACCTTGAGCTTTTGGCAAGGCGCAGGAGAGAGGGATGACATGCCAGCAGGAGCAAGTGCCTTGAGTTTTACTCTGCCCACCCTTCCCACTGCAGAAGTCACAGCCTAGCCATTAACTACAGGTGCCTCCTGTCTGGGACAACTCTTGCACAGTCAGGCATTAAGCCAGAGGTTATTTCATCCCAAAAGTGAAGGAGCACCGTGGTAGCAGCATCCTGCACAGCATCTTAAGTAATCTGCATTGAATTTCCCACTGCTGGCAAATGGGGTGGTAATAACTGTGTCTGGGGCACTGTTAGGGGACATGGGACATGGCAACAGAGTAAGTGCTCTCTAACCAAAACAAAGACAGGCTGATCCCTGAGCAGGAGAAATCATAGTAGAAGAGGTTTAAGGCACACACTCTGCCTTTTTGCTACAGTTTAGCTTCAAAGCATCCATGGATGAAAACCACCTCACCTGCCTGCAAAGTACAACCCCAGCTGCCAAAGGAAGCTTCCCTGTCATAGTGCAGAGGGGACCTGGGCTCTGCCAGAAAATGAGCATATTTATTTGGCAAAAGCAGATTTTACCTAGCAGCTCTTTGCTCAAACCACACCTATGCACAATGCAGCTCCTCCTCTCAATGGGCAGCTGCAGCATCTCCAGCTGGGATCTCATCCACAGGGCATCCTGGGGTATCCCATCACCAATCCCTTTCAGCACCAACACGCCAAGCAATAGTTAGCTTGGGTACAAAGTTCTCTGGTACATTTAGCCTTTGAAGTACCTGCAGGATCCCCAGCCATGAGTCACCCAGACCAGAGTGATTTCAGGGCCCTGATTCAGCAAGACTCTCATGCATCTGCATGGCTCTAACCATGCTGTCATCTCAGCACAGCCCAAGCTTGGAGTTATTACCCAGATGCTGCATACCAGAGGCTTAGAGACAAAATGTTATTTTCCTAAAGAAAATTAAAAACAAAAGCCTGCCCAACATTCTTATAATACAAGAGAAAATGTAGCTGCAAAAATGACTGCGGTAAGACTCACACCCTAGAGCGATTCCAATAGAGGCTCCTTAGCCAACAGCCTTTTTCATCACCAGATGACTGAATCATGCAATGAGCCTTCCAGGGTATTTAAAGGTGACCTGAACAGAAACAATAAATTGGGCTTGTGCCCTTTTACTTTTTGGCTTCTTTGTGATAGACTGGGGGATATTTTCCCCCTTGCTTGCATGTCTTAGTTTTTTTGGGGCTTCTACATTAAGTATTCAAGTCCTGTCTAGTCTTAAAGAATATTTCCTCCTATTGTGTGTTATATTTATTCATTCTGAAAGTAGCTAATAAAAATAAGTACAAGTTATATGGCAAAGGCAGCTATTTCCATTTCATTCTTCCACACAAGAGACTTGACATCCCAGGACAGGCTGCTTTTATTTTCAGAGTATGACAGAGACTCAGGAACTCAGCACACTAATATATTAAAATGTATTTTAAAGACCAGCATGGAGTCCAGAAAATTGTGCCCTATGGGACATTGAGGATTTAGAATAAACTTTGCAAAAAGAAACATTTCACAAATTCTTCTTTTTCTTTTTCTCCTTTTTTTGGTGAAAAACCTAAGTCAAATGGAAGATTTCAATGATGATCTCATGTAGCAAACCAAGCCAACCTGCTCCCATCCTCATTTTCAAAGCAGTCTGTTTGCACTTAACTAGAAGTGAGAGATGCAACGGGATCCAGGTGCTGAAAGCCATGGTTCAAGCTGGAAGGCAGCTGCAGGATGGGTCACTCCATGGGGCAAAGGGGCAGGTTGGGCATGGTGAATGGGGGTCCTGAGGTCTAAGTCTGACCTTAACTCTGCCCATCAGCACATCCCACCACAGCTAAGCATGTCCCCCCACCCTCTTTTCCCACCTCTACATCCCAGTACCTTGGGCTGCTGGTAGTGCTCCATGGCCATGGTGATCACGTTGAGGCCGATCACTCCAGTGATGAACAAATCCAGGTAGTGGCTGGTGCACATCTGGTGGATCAGGAGGCGGAAGCGGGAGTAATCCGAATAGTAGGGCTTACACTGTGCTTCTGCAGTGGGGAGAGCGGAGAGGCACGTCAAGCCATTTCTCTGCGTCTTTCTGAAGTCAATGTACCCTCACTTTCAAACTCCAAAGGTGATAAATTCTAGACTGATTAGAGCAACACACTTTTTTTTTTTTTTCTTTTTTCTTTTTTCTTCTGGCATGTTACCATTTTTAATACACAGCAGGGCTCCCATCATCTTACATCCATTAAACATCTTCAGTGGGACATGCGCTATACTCAGCCTTATGGCATCAGGGATGAGGTGAGCTGGGATTATTGCACTGCTAAAAAATGTTTTCCCTGTAGGGAAATTCAAATTAAATTTAAATTAAAATATCAAATTTTGTTTCTGCTGATGTTCAATGTCCCCAAAGTATCTGAAAACCCAATTAACCGTCAGATGTTGGGGACGGATTTTTCTAACAATGGCTTAAAACTACAGGCCATTGAATTAGTGGTGGTCTTTGAAAGGGTAGTAATTCAGACATATTATGTTCTTTGCAATAAACCGTAGAAAGAACAAAATTCAACACTTTAGCTGTCAGAACCCTGAAAAATGGTCCATAAAAATACCAAGGAAAACTGATCAGTCAGCCTTAGCGATTAGAAAATAATGATCCTCCATTTAGACAAGATTATCAAAGTACAGATTTCACTGTTCAACTCGTTGCCATGTTCGGCCGCCTCAGGGATGACACATGCTCTTTAGACCCCGAGTGTTCGTACAGATAAACTCATTTACTCACCTAATCTCTAATGAGGAAATGCCAAGGCTGAGTATATAATTCAGTACAATTTTCAAGGAGGCATTATAATGCAGATTGAAGTGGAAAGGACTGTCTTGAATATGTCAGAGTATAATATTACTCTCATAATTAGATGATCAACTGGTTATGAAAATTATTGAGCTGTAAGAATTACATGGCTTGATATTTTGTGCTGCTGAGCAAACGTACAGTTTGATACATTATTCTGAGCGAAAAGTTGGGCAGAATGAAGCCACGAAGCACAGGTTTGGGGTGCCCTTGGGGAAAACTAATTTTAGAAGATTAAATTTTGCCTAGAAATAGAATTGACTTTGTCAATAGCCAATGCCATTGCAATCAAACCCATAGATTTAATGGTTTCATGTGCTCCCTGCTTCATAAAAGGATCCTTAAAAATCAGGGAAGTTTTGATTTTTCCATAGAGACAGACCTTTCCCTTACAGCCCAGGGACCAGAGAGACAAATCACTCAGCAGTTTTATTCTGTAGAGCTTTGGAACACCAAAAATTCTGCTTCAGTTTCATCAAATGAAAGGCAGCATTAATATTCACTTTCTGATCTACAGTGTGCTTTAGGTGATCTGTACCTGAGTCCTAATGCATGATATCGATGAAAAGGTCTATAAAATGAATTTTCATGTTGAATCTATTGAGTACTTACAAAAAAGCCGACCGGTAGCTGCTGACTCACTCGTAAGACTTTGTCAGATATCTCAGAATCTGCATAAATCTCCATAAAGTCAAGATATCTCGATCACATTATGCTAAATTATGAGTAGCAAATTAACTAAAATGTTTGAATACAATTAGGTTCAGAATAGGACCTATTTTTATGAACCAACTTATCATCTCAGAAAGAAACACCATCGTAATTGGATCACTTACTTCTACATTTATATATAAATCACATTCAAAAAGAAAAATGTCAGTGTTTCTGCCTTTTCTTGCAGTGGTTTTCCTTATGAATAATTACAGTGGAATTCAATTTTTTTCCTAGCTGTGATTGACAGGTAATTCCAAATCCTACAGAATAGTATCAACACCATTAGAACAGAGAGAAGATTTAGAGAGAAGTTGTTAAATGTCTCCTGTGCAGGGCTCCTGCACCTGGATTAGCCAGTGCATGACCTTATAAGCAGGGTTGCTAATTGTTCATATATCTGCAAAGGCTTCTGCTCCTTTGCACCCCCCTCTCCCAAACCCCAAAGCTCCTTTTCACCTTTCCCAGCACACGCCTCTTGGTTTCCACAGCCAAACACCTCTGGATGCTGCTCTCGCAAATGCCCTTGCAGCCTCCATATACTAATATTAGTAAATGTTTCACCCTCCCTGTTCACTTCGTTAAGAGGGGATTTGTCAACCCTGTTTATGAATCATGCCACCGCTCGCTCCCCGTCCGGGCATGCCGGCCATGCAGATTAGGGCGATACAGATCTCCCCGTGAGATGAACCACACACGAGCCAGCATGCTGTCCGAGGACCAGAGACAAACACCAACTGTGTGTAGGTGGGCAGGGGACTTTCTGAACAGAGAAACCACTTTCTTGCTCTTGCACAAATGCCATTTGTAGAACCCAACCTGTGCAGTTCTGCAGACAAGTTGGGTGTTGCTCATGTTTAATTATTGTGGCACAAAGCCCGTGCCCCCCGTCACACAGTGTCATTTCTAATTATTGCAGTAAAGATCCAAACAATACCAACATCTTGGGAAATACAGACATCTGTTAAACTCCAGGTGGTGAACTTCACAACCAACACAACACCACATTACTGTACTGTTACAATACACTGTGTCAAGAACAACAAGAGCTCTGGGTTAGTCTCGGTTATTACTGGAAAGGTTAACTTGGCTTCCCGGCACACATGGCGTTAAAAAAAAAGAGGAGGAGAGCAATTGAATAAAAGAAGAACTGGCAGAATGAGAATGTGAGAAGATGGGGAAATACAGCAAAAGCCCACTGCAAGACATCAGGCTGGTAAACAGGGTGTAAATCAAGCTGCTTCACTGTGGCCAAAGGCCAGAAGCGGGGGAGAGGGTGAAGTGACTCAAAGTTAGGTATTGTTACACTGGAGAAAATCAGCTCAGACAGTGGAGCCTGAGCAATCTCCTCCTAACTCAAGTAGGAAGGATGTTTTGCTGGTGTTTTAGAGCTGGCTTGGGAGAGTCCCACTGATCCTGGATGATGATGGAAGGGGATCATGCCAGCAAGGGGAGAGGGTACCTGTCAGAAAGGGCACTTGGGTTTAGCTCAGTGTTTTTACAGGCTTTTTAACACAAGTTGTTTTCAAGCAGACACTCTGTAGTCCTCTTGACATCATTTTATGGGATTATAATTGATTCCCTTGACAAGGGGTGGGAGGCAGAGCCTGGCAGCCCCAACCTCTCTCTCTCCCAGGGCACCAAAACTCATCAGTGTCCTCTCCTGCCCCTTTGGAAATACAGTGATTGTTGCTTGGTGATCACAGCCTGTGGTTGGGGCTCTAGAAAATGGACCTGCAAAATGGCACAGTGACCAGCAAGGCTTTTCTGGAGGCACCCTGTTTTCTGCTGAGCCACTGCCAGCTCCCAGATGGTCTCGGCTCTGCCTGTCTCTGCTGGCATTGTGGGAGACGGGGCTGGGGCCACTCTCTGCCCATTAATAACTGTTTGGGG
>JANIJG010003743.1:37005-51447 GCA_024611175.1 Megaceryle torquata
ACAGGTGAAACCAGTTGGTGGTTAGGTTGAAGTGATAAAAAGTCGAAGAAGGAAGGGAAAACAATAGAATATTAAAAAAAAAAAAAAAAAAAAAAAAAAAAAAAAGACTTAATATTACCAAGTTTCAGAACAAGCGCCTGATCAGACAGCCTCTTAAACAGTACCGAAGTCTGTCAAAGATAGAGAAGAGATGTGAAAGGGGACACGGAGAGAACAGCAGGTGGATTGACCAGGGAGGGAAAGTGTGAGGCCACAGACACGCAGGGCAACGGAGGGAGTTCAGTCAGAAGAGAGAGCATGCAAGAAGAATAATATTGCTGACTTGTGGCCTCTGATTGATTTATTTCTTACTTATTTAACTAAATTAAAAGGAAAAAAAAGACCAAGAGACGTGTCAGGTTGGAGACTTCTGACAGAGAGGAGGTCTAGCTTCCTTTCACCTTCTTGAGGCAGGGCTGCAAGCTTGTACGTCCACTTTGGAGTTTGGTTCCATTTCTACCAGTGCTATTTTGTCTAGTTAGTTACTCTCCTCAACTGCTGGTGTTTTTTTTTTTTTTTCTAATCTGTATTTCTCAAGCAGATGCATTGATATGTTTCTCTGAGGAGTTTTTAAGCATTACTAGAATAAGATGGCTCCATTATTTTATTGCTCTCTTGAATAGCAGTGGTGCTACTGTGCCAATAAATAAACCTGCTTGATAAATGGGACAGGTAACATCACTGTGGCATTACAAGGCTGTAATAAACCAAATAGTGAATCCAGTTATCAGCAACAGTGCTCATGACTCAGAAGATTTATGGTGCCAGCCAGCACTGCTGATCTTTGCAGTTGTCACTATTTGTGTAACACCGAGCTCTGCTATCCAAGAAGCTCCAGGTCTGATTATTTTTATATTTTAATTTAAATAACCTCCAATGGAAAGGTCATCGCAAATCATGCAGCCATTAAAAAGGCTTCCATGGCTCCTTGCTCAGCCTAAAACGACACTATTTCCTTCATGCAAATTTTATAGCTGGACATGCTTTTGGGAGAGGAATGATCACCAGACGTGAGGCAGGGAGGGGAGGCAGGGAGGGGAGGGAGGGATCATGTGGAAGGTCAAGCAGGACTCAGAAAGATGTGGAAAGACTACCGACCAGCCATCTGTTTCTCCTTACTCCTTCTCTTTTTCTCCAGCCGGCGAAGCCTCTTCTCCTCCCTCCTCTTGGCTTCTTCTTCCTCCTGGTGCTGTCGACACTTATGGAAGTTCTCCACCACCACCCCCACAAACATGTTGAGGACGAAGAAGGCCACAATCAGCAGGAAGGAGATGAAGTAGAGAAGCATCCATGGGTTGTAGTTCATGACGGGCTGCAAAGTGGAGGAAAGCAAAAGTCAAAATGGGAGCAAATTGATACAGCTGCCACATCTGCCAAACCCTGTGAGGCAGATCAGTCTGCCCTACTCTTTCAGAAGATTAAAGTCCTTTGAGACATTTTAAATGAATGTTTCCTAAACACTAAGCATGCTGAGAACAGAAGAACCACCTCTGTTCTACCAACAGCAGGACAGTAGCATCCTTGGCAGATAAGTCCCTCGCTGAAAACCTGTACCTACACAAAGCACTTCTTTTCTCCTGAAATGTCTAAATTGCTTACAAAGTCAAACCATTCTTTGATAGATGTGACTCTCCCAGTCCTAGTTACACCAGTCATGTCGCAAAATCTGTAGACAAAAGTACTTAAGTCCAAACCCAGACTTTTCACCGAGCTCCTTGTCACGTCCCAGGACGTGGGTTAAACACCTCCCTTGATCCTAACCCCATAAATCCATTTGACTGTGGAAGCCAAAACAAAAGCCAAAACGTGTGACATTTGACAACTCATTTCTTACAGCTCTGCTAGAGCACGTACCTGCTGGTCAACTCCCACAGCATCTAAGCCATCATACATGATATCCACCCACCCGTCCTTGGAGGCCAGAACAAAGAGAGACATCAGGGCCTAGAAATGCATTGGAAAAAAGTTAGACATGGTTGCACTAAAGCTCTTTTACTTGTAACATTTTACTCCTCTTTGCCCTTTGCTGTCTGAGGCTTATCATTACCTGTCTGATAATGGGACACTTTGATGCCCAAGGTTTCTCCTGGCAGCAAAAACCTATCAATGCCAGTGCCTCATTCAGCAAGGAGCACTAATTCGGAAACCACAAAGCTGAAGACGAAAGCAGCTTCATTTCCACCCTCCAGGTCTCAACTGCTCCGGACTAATTAGTCCTTACCATGCTGCTAAAATAAGGCTGTGTTTCAGAGATGGTTGAAAGTGCCCGGCTCTATTAGACAAGCCCTTCTGCAAGATATATGTGGTTTGTTATGTAGCAGTGAAGCAATTAAGTACTCTACGAAGCCACATGCGCTTGTTCTGTTCCAAAAAGAAGTGTATGCCTGCTTGGAAACACTGCCTTTGGGATTTACAGAGACAGAATGCTGTGTATGTGAACTGAATATTTACTGTGACTGGCAGTGCCCTGTAAGAAAATCCCACGGGATAATAAGGCACAGGTTTTAAGTCAAGGAGGTAAAGGAGCAAAGAAGCAGATTACCATTCTATTAATACCTGGCCGAGATTATCAAAATTATACTTGTGCCGGACCCATTTGTAGCTTGCTTCTGTACAATCCGATTTATTTGTGATGTTTCTGGTGTCCTCCCCCTGGCAGATAAAAAACTTGCCTTTGAAAAGCTGCAAAACACGCAAAGAACAGAGAGGAACTATGAGGGTTCAGTTCACTGGATTCCTCTGCAGATGATGGGCATTTCTCCTGGGGTGCCCTGCATAGCCCACACTGACCCGAGAAGTTAAGGGAAACAGCCTCGCTCATGCAGGTTATTAAGTGCAAGCAGCCTGTATAATATGCACCTAATGAGCAAATGCATGATTTCACGTCGTTTAGGACACCCACCCCGAACATTACATTGTCTGGTTCAGTGATCTGAGACTAGCCTAAAGGCCTTTGCTTCTGGGTCACCAGCTCAGGTGTAGCCCCCAACTAATAGCCAAGACGAGTTAATGGCTTCTTACCACACATGGAATGACTCCAGCGACTCTCAGCTCAGTTAACGGTGCTGGCTTCGAGAGCCAATGACAAATTAAGTGTAACGGGGTCTCTCTGTCAGCAGAGTAAAGGTGGCACCGAAGAGGCACAGCGATGGACTAGGCTCTGCTCTTACAGCTCACGAGGGGATATGTCAGAGAGGAACCAAGCTACCGCGAGTGACGTTGGGCTCTTGCTAAATCAAGACTGCTCTCAGTCCAGCTCCAACCTCTGGTCCTGAATGCTGTTCTCCAGCCATCATCAGGCTCTGCAGTCTGTGCAGGGGTCTCTGAAAATATTCTGTGTGCAAAGCTTAAAGAGCTAAGCCCAGATGGTACTGATTCTATTTCCTTGGGTGTAAACCAGGAAAGATGTAGCTCTTGGGGAGTCAGCTCCTGATTTACACCTGCACAAGGAACATCAACCTCCAGACGCTTAATTCTAGACCTGGTGCTTCCTTTGCTCAGAACAGAGCGGCAGGGGATGATTACTGCTTCAGACAGGGTGATTGATGCTAGCAGGATGGATGGTATCAACTCCCGGGAGACAGCCAACAAATCTGGTTTTATTTGCTGACAGAAGCTATTGACATTACTGGTTTGGGGAGAAATGGCAGCCTGCTCAGCAGGCTCCTTAAAACACCACCTGGGTATACAGAGAAAGGACACTGATAGGTTTTGATCTGTTGTTCTAGACAAATATCAGTAGAAATAATAACGAACAAGATAAACCCACGCATTAATCCATGGGTTTTCTTCAGAAATCAACAGCAGAAGGATGTTCTCTAGGCATGCAAAATTCTTCAGTCATAAACTTCTGGATGCAAGAAGAGAAGCATTCCCTGATCTTCCTGTGGAGGAACACTGTCTGTGGCTAAGACAGACAGGGGAGAGACAGTCTTCACAGAGAAAAGTTTTAATTAAGTAGGAAGGTAGACAACTGTTTTTAATATATTGTCTATAAATATAACTTCTCCAGGAACTGGCCTTTAATGCCACTCAGAGAGGAACAGTAACACAGCTACTAAAGGGGTTTTCAAATACAAAGCCCAGTTTGCAAAAGTGCTGATCCCTGTCAGTGCTTCAGATTTTAGTATTTTTGAAAGTGCAAGAGCCAGTGTTTCCTACTGCACTTGTTTTATCTGTTTCTCGTGTCTCACTGATGACTATGGCAAGCTCTACAGCAACGACAGCAGTCTTGCTGTAAGGAAACACCATTGAAAACGTGGATGTCAGGATTTTAATAGCATTAAAACCCTCTAGTTTGATGCCCAGTTTTATATTTACATGGGAAAACCAACTGTAACTTTGAAAGATCATCTTTTTATAGAAAATAGCTACAGCCCTCATCTTAACACCTAATTAGACATAAATATTAACTGAGAAGTTTGCATCTTGAATACAGGATCAGTCTTGCTTAGAGTCTATCAATAGTCATGACAATTTAACTGCAAGGCACTAGGGAAAGCAATTGCAATTAGCAGGGAGGAAATTCAAAGAGCATACTGCAAGTTTTGTTGTTTGGCATAAATTTTCCCATGTCTGAGTTTTATATTGTTTTACGGGATATGGTTAGGTTTATGAATCTGTTTAGTTTAATGGATGGATGTTGTTGTACTGTAATGCTAAGGCAATCTAGCTGCTGAAGTGGTTATGGATGGCATGATTTTCTTCTCTGTTTATTTTCAATGCTGTATTTATTATTTAAACAGTATATTAGTATAAAATATTATATAATACACCTTTCCAAAACAAAGCAAACAGAGCTGCTTTCCAGAGCTGGCTGTGACAGATCAGTTAAACTTCAGAAAGAAATAAGTGTTATGTCAGAATATTTATGTGAAACAATCTCTTCTTCCCAGGTAATGAGAAACCAATTGCATTGGAAACTCTGCCACTTTTCTCTTGGGTTCCTGCACTCCTGGGACTGAGAATATTGGCAGCAGAACTGGCAGGAAGCAGGCTCAGAAATCTCTGTTTCTGCAAACTTTCAGTTATACAAACTGTCAGAATCTGAATGAATATCCAGGTCAAGGTCTCTCTGGAGTTTACAAACAAACAATTTCAGGTTCAAGAGTTGCTATTTCCCCACTGGTTTATACATAGAAGAAAGGTGGAGGGGAGATGTCCCCATGTTATCTCCTAGATAGAACAGGAATGGGATTTAACATTTTCCCTGAGCAGAGCTTTTCTGGTGATACATGTCACATGTCATGCCTCAGGCCCGATCCTTCTGTGGTGTGGCTGGGGGAAGAAAGCAGAGAAATATCTTGATTCACACCCCACTGCAGGGAGGGCAAAAGTTCTTGTGGTGGGGAAAGCATGAAGAAAGCCCATTCTGTGCCTTTGAGGGGGTCATCACATTGGTTTTTGTATCACTGCATGCAACAGTGAAGCTTCAAGGAAGTTCAACAGGTCAAGTGATACATAGCCAAGACCTGGAAGTCAGGAATAAATGCGTCTTGAGAGCACTGGCAAGGTCACATTGTGCTGCTGTGGTGGAGACCAAGAGCCATGTAGGACCTTGGGTCTGAGTCATTCCAGGCTGTCAACAGTGGCAAAGTTACAGCTTCAAAACCAACATTTCTAGAGCTAGGCAGAGGTAAATAAAGAGAGACAAAACCAACCCCACTAACTGGCTCTAACCATTGCTCCTTCAGCTACGGCTAGGGATGCATATTGCTGGGCCACTGTTGTTAGGCTGTAACTGTTAATGAGGTTTTAATGGCCAATCAGAGTTGGGAAATCTGCTTCTTCCTTGCTAGGAGCAAGGAATGTCCCTAAGAAAGCCAAAAAAGCCCATTGGTTCAGTTTCAGAAAGGCTTATAGTATGCCCATTGGTAATACCCAGAAGTGGGGCCATCTGGTACTTGTCATGCTTCTGTGTTAGGTGCTGAGGCTTACGGGGGACTCACCTGAACTCCCAGGATCCCAAAGATTATGAAAAAGGCACAGCAGATGACCACGATGTTCCCAATGGGCTTCAAGGATGACATGAGGGTCTCCACAACCAGCTTCAGCCCTTGGGCTCGACTAATGACTCTGTGGGGGCAAGTAAGCACAAAAGCTATGTTAGACCTGTTCTTGCCCAGTTCTGCCACCTATCAAGATAGAAGTTGTGGAGAAAACACCATTAAGGATTTTTTTAGAATGGCAAATAACTCAAAAATCATGATCCAGTACTGGAAGATTGACCTGTGAGATTATGGTGGTGTTTGAGGGAAAGGGGTCTCTGCCTACACATACAGCTTTGCAAAAAAGAAAAGGAAGAAGAGACCACATATGAGAAGCCAGGTCAGAAAAGTCAATGAAGAATGACCTAGTAAAGGAAGACATATAAGCTAGTCCCATCTTTTTCAAACTTGGAATAATAGTTTTAATCTAACCCACTACCTATTCTTGATCTGTTTGCTGACCAGCATCTTGTAGTTACCATTCAGTATAATACACTCAAGCTTTGACATTTTCCTTTTCTAATAATTTAATTAAAAGAGCTCTCTAGGTTTCCAGCTTTGATCACACCTTCCCTGGGATCCAGCCTCTTGGTTTTGGCCAAACACAGACCTCTATGCCTATAGGCTGTCCAGGACTGCAAAGACAGGGCCTCCCAGTGTCCATTCCCGTGTAGCTTTAGGCAAGGCTCATTTCCCTGTCTCAGTCTGTGTAGTGGAGCAGCTACTCTTACATAATTGCCTACACAACTGTAGTCATTATAGAATGGTTTGGGTTGGAAGGGACCTTTAAAGGTCATCCAGTCCAACCCCCCTGCAATGACCAGGGACATCTTCAGCTATATCAGGTTGCTCAGAGCCCCATCCAACCTGGGCTGAAATGTTTCCAGGGATGAGGCTTGTACCATCTCTTGGGGCAGCCTCTTCCAGTGTCTCACTACCCTCGGTGTAGAAAAAAAAAAATCTATATGTGTCCTTATAATGCTGCTATGGAGAGAGACCTGAGATACCCTTCAGTACCATCACAGTCTCTGTTTTATACCCACTGTACAGCCTCAGCTACTGAACCAGTTGTGTCCTCCAGATGAAACTTCACCAGCAGGACCACAGGCATCTAACCACATTTCTGTAGCTCTTCTCTGTCTGATACCACACAGAAGTTCATAACAGAGTAGATTAGATCATATGGGAAGAATAATGTGGCCATCATGACTGAAGCAGGTTAGAAAAAAACAACAACAAAAACCTACTCTCAAGGACAACGCTATAGTGAAAGGACAAGGCTTGTGTGATTTAGAGAAATCATCTCACCATGATGGGCAAGATGAATGACATATTCAGACTTGCAGACCTGAAGGTGGAGAGCTGGGGGACAGAGAAAGATATCTGAAGAGGTTACATGCATACCTTCTCTTGATGCCAACTGGAATTAAGCATTTCAGTAGCGCTGTAAATCAATTTGTACTGATGCCATAGAAACTGTGCTTTCCCAAGGCAGAAATAGCTGTCTGCTCTGTAAGTCAGAGGGAGGGAAGCACCTGTGAGCCTCTGGGTACTGTCTGGTGACTCCTTTGAACACTTGGCTCTCAAAAGTGCCACAGACTTCCCCACCTTCTTGTTTCTGCCTGGTTCTCTTTTGCCACGGGACTCCTCTCACTGCCTCTCCCGTTTTGCCCCCCACCTGGCTGCACCACCTGAAGCACAGTTGGAGTTTTGCTGCCTGGAGAGGATCCAAGTTGTCCTCCTCTCTCCCCCTCCAAGGCATGATGCTCCCAGAAGTCGTCCCCATGGACACACCCACACGGCTGACATACAAGGCCTTAGCTGGGACCCCAGCTAAGCCTGCACCAACATTTTCCTGCCCCAGAGCCAATAGGTTTAGCGAACTGCAGTGCTCAGTGCACAAGGCACTGCTGGCTTTAAACAGTATCCTGCAAAGCTAAAAATTATTTTACTTTTTTTTTTTCCTGGTTAAATATTTACTCAAAATGGAATTTATCTATTATAATTTAAAAAAAGAAACGTATGGTGGTATTTTTATCCGTTCCCTTACCAGTGAAACACTGGAAGGCAGATGCTGCTGTTCCTCACGCTGGGTGTCTCTGCCAGGTAGCTGCTGTGGCTCCCAATTTCGGGCACCTCAGCTTTCCTGATGCTCAGATCCGAGTTATTGGGGGGGGGAAATGGATGGACAGGGGAAGGGTGAGGTTGTGGCTCAGTAAGCAGAAGGCTACTCAAGGCTTAGATGCCCCAGGGAAAGTGCGGACCTCATGCAGCTGTGGCAGCGTGGAGACTGGTTGGTGTGGTCTGCCAAAACTGCCCGTATGAATTAGCCCAGGCTGAGGTCCTCACTGGGGCAGCTACGCTGCTGCTGCCACATTGTACCTGCACCAAGGCTGAGAGCCAAGCTGAGGCTGGCTAGCAGAGGAGGCTGGACTACAGGTTAGTGTGCCTGACTCAAAGAGCTGGTTCATCCAGCCTAATTGGCAGTGTCTGCAGGGCAAAGGCTCTTCCCACTCTGCCTGAGCACACAAAGCAAGCATTGGTCTGGGCAGCCTCAGGCTGAATATCTTTTTTGGATCCTTGGATGGTCTAAAGACCTCACCACCCTTCACATATTACCCTCACACCATTCTGGGTGAAATGCTACAATGGCCAAACTATAGATGGGAAACTGAGGCATGGGAGGACCACAAACCCTCTTCTCAGAGGTATGCAGACATCCTTTCCAATTACTTCAACGGAAATAAAGTACTTTGGTGCTTTTAGGGATCCTGACTTTGGTATTCCATCCACTCTCACACAGGATGGAACCAAAATCAGATCTTCTAAATTGTAGGCACGTGGTCTAAACGATCAGAGTATCCTTAAATTTTGGGGAACAAGGAAGAAATTTAGTCTCCAGAGTCTAAAGCTGATAATTTTCTCCAACACTTATTAAGAAAGCCTATTCTAGAAATAATAAAGTGATTTCCCTTGTGAGATACAATTTGGCATCCAGCAGAGAGAGAAAAATAGGAGGTTACTTGTCTGACTTTGCAAAGTCGTGCGTGTTGAGAAAAAAGGGACTAAGAAACTGCAGCATTTGGCTGCTTTCAGTGTTTTGATCAACCGGGGAATTCCTCAAGTGAGAATGCATGAGGGTAGAAGCTGCCACCAGTTTAGCTCCACACCAGTGCTGTTTCCAGCCCTACAGGGAGGTATGACTTTGAAAAGATTTTGAAAAATAATAGTCCTTACTAATGAAAACCTTCAGACCTTGGAGCTGCCTCAGACTAAGGGCCTGATCCAACGTTGAGGCAAGTTTGTGCAAAGACTCCTGCCTCTCCACTCCCCTGAGGATCTGATAAGTCCCTAGAAGGGCCAATGAAATCCTCAGCATTTTAGATTACTAGTGTCAGCTCTAATAGGTCAACATACAGTATCCCTACACCTCATCAATAATGCCCAAGGTCCTACTGGTATCAGGCTTGTAAACCCACCCCTCCTGCAGTAAATTACTGAAGGATCCAGCTGAATATGGAACCCTCTGGGTGTGCCAAAACCTTACACTGGCCCTGGTTGCACTAAGGACAATTCCAGCCTGCTTTAACCATACTGAAATTGGGGAAATTGAAATTACACCTTTTTTTTTTTTTTTAGTGTGAAAAAATGTTAATCCCTCGAGTTCCTCCTGACTCTGCTGGTCTCAGCATTCCCATTGCTGTTAAAACCCCAGTGTGAGACACTCCATACCCACTGCCATCCTCACCCCAGCTGGATCACATTTACTGATGTTAAGCCTGCTAGCCTGAGCAGAGATCTCAGAAGAAGCAGCAGCACTTAGATGAAGTAGCAGATCAGCATTAATGGAGACCTTCTCCACCAATTAAAAAAAAAAATTAGCAAAGGTGATAATATGATAGATAGAAGAGAGTCTATGAAATGACTATTTCATACTGTGATGGTATGAAAAGTGAATAATTTATCCATCTGCTTTGGAAGTCAAAGCCCAGGCTCTGTAGGGAGTAAACGAGCATTAAAGTCCATCCACATTAATTCTGAATACATTTTCAATTTTGATTTCTCTTGTATCTTAAACTACAACACTTGATCCCAACAACAGCAGGTTGAATCCATTAGGAAGGAATGTTATTGTAAAAGCAATCCCTCTACTGGCTGAAACATCAGAGGGTCATGGAAACATCTTTAAATGTCACTCCTTTGTGAATATATTTTTGGAATTCTGGTCATAAAGCTGGGCTCCAATCTTCATGGATTCAATTTGGAGGCTGATAATCAGTCATACACTCAAAAGCCCATGACTGGCACACAGGCCAGCATTTTTTAATGCCTGTACAAAAGCACACACAGTCTTGTGTGCTGTGTAAAGCAACAGGCTTGTTTTCACAGGAGAAGAGACAGACTGACAGAGGTCTTTTGCAAGAACCCCTTCAGACCATCAACCAGGAAAACCAGTGCAGAGATGATGCAGGCTGTCTCTGCTTTACAAGTTGAGTGTGACAGCTCAGCTGTGGTTTGGCTTCTCTCTGAGGGTGTCCTCCCTGCACCCCTGTCCCTGAGTGCCCACAGAGAGGGAGTATAGAAGGAGCTGGGTTGGGTCCTCTATTAGGGATGGAGCATTCACTGTGGTCTCTGCCCTATGCCTTCCTGGAAAAGAAAAAAGTTGGTTTGGTCTACACAGGGGACTTCGCCAGGACATGGGAACTGGATCCACAGTGTGCAAAGACCTCAGGCCACCTGTCCCAGCTGTCATCCCACGTTGATCCAGCTGAACATTGCGGGCAGATCCCTGTGCCACGCGGCGTAGCCCGCAGCAAAGGCAGAGCAGGCAGCTGCGGGCAGAGGCGTGCTCAGGGCAGCCCAGATGTGCATCGCAGCAGCAGAAGGGTTTCCACAGGCAGAGATTTATGACTTACTGAAAAGCCCCCAGTTTGATGGCTGCTTTTTCATTTCCTACAAATCTAATTACAGGGGAATAGAACTGATTGTGAACATATTTAGGGAATGGGCTTGTTGCTGTCTTTTTACATTTCCTTTGTAGTAGAAAGCAGCATGTTGGCTGAAAACATTCACACACTCTCTTGAGAAAACATATCAAATGCCAACAGGAATGGAATAGCAATGGAAGAGTCTAATCCTGCACATGTTCCAGATGGCAGGTCTTCCTCCAGCCTGCAGTTACTCAGTTATTCCCCATAACTGCAGACTACTCGCACACAGGTGACTGCAGAGAAAGGCTCTAGTAAATAAAGACCCAGGTCCTAGCAGGCAGACCTATAGATCTATAAAGAAGCATACAGAGTTTTTTTTTACTAGGTCAGATAGGTGACTCTAGCAGGGCTCAGCACAACCCAAGCCTCTTCCTCTATATCTGATTTACCGACATCACGTCAATAGAGCAACTTGCATTCCACAGTTCAGAGATGGAGAATCGATTTTTCTTTTACCCAGACCTATCCACATTATGAAAACTTACAAAATAACACAGGTCAAAAATCAGCCAGAACAGAAGAGAGAAGCAGATCTACGGAAATAGCAGTCTGGCAGAAACTAACCCAGAAACTACAGCTGACACGAAGATGCCAGGGGACACATGAAGAGAAAAAAGTCTGAATTGGAGTCAAGCAGGAAGACAATCTAGTCACATGGTCACTAAACCACACCAGTGGTGATATCTGTCCAGATAAAAATGATTAAAAACATCTCACGTCCTAAAACTCACCAGGCACAACATACACATAGCCCAATTTAACAGAGTGTCTTTCATAGCTGTTGATAATATTTGAAAGGTATATGTATAGGCATGGTCATTGTTATTTAGACTTATTATTCACACAGGGGTAGTAAAACAACATCTTCTGTCAGAAGCAGGATCCTATTTTTCTGTCCTGAAAGAGAAAATCCTGACTCAAAGCAAACCTTTTATGAAGGAAGCAGCAGTAAGGATATGACAGGCACACAAAGCTGCTTTGAGCAGGAAGGTTTATTAGCTGCTGCATAACAAGAGCGGCAACAATGGTTTTAAAGAAGGACTGCATTTAACATCGAGAGAAACCTTCATGCCTTGGGCTACAGGACAAAACAGATGCCTGTTTGGAAGAGTCTGGTTGTTGGGCATGTTCTTGTCAGAGGGGTGCCTGCTCCTGGAGCATGGGATACTGCCTGCTGTCAGAGATGAGGGACCAAGTTAGCAGGACATTTGCTTTCATCTTATCTGGGAGATTTGCAAAATGAACGTCTCTGTAAAATTAATGGGGAACTGAGCGGGAAAAAAAGGCTTCTTTGCATTCTAGGTTAAGCAACAGTTTAGTCTCTGCTTCCTTAAAAATGATCTGCCACCTGCTACTAATTTCCTTCTTTGTTACAAAAGCCATCGACTGCCTGAAGGAAAGGGGGAGAAGAAGCTGTTAAGCTGCACTTTACCCAGAGCAAATGAGAACACAAATAGCAGGGAATGTGTGTTTTAATGAGCAAGAGAGGCATTGATCAGTTTACTACTGCACTTGGGACTGGTCCCAGAACACTGCGAGTGCCCAGAGCTCCTCATGGCTCTGCAGGACCTGCGGATGCTCATTGTCTGCAGAGCAGCAGGAGGCTGGGCACAAACAACACTGGCGACCGACACCATGCCCTTGTCTCACCTGCCCTTTCCCTTGCACAAATGCTGCTGCTTGCAGGAGAGGCTCATCTCCTCCTTTGGCGCACACACCCTACACTCACCCTCTATCTCACCCTCTGCTTACCTTAAGGGCCGCAGTGTCCTCAGCAGTCTCAAAACCCGTAGCATCCCCAGGATTTTCGTGCCGCTGTCTGACACCATTGAGACCAGGATGTCGATGACGGAGATGAGAACCAGCACCCCATCCAGCACGTTCCAGCTGCTTTTCAAGTAGGCTTTCTCCCCAAAACACAAGCCTAGTGCCACCACCTGCCCGGACACCAAGTTGCAACAAATTATGACTATCGCATCCAATATGTTTCTTCCAGTTAGCAACCTGCTGAGAATGCATTATTTACAGATACAAGTCTGCAAGTCCATTTGCTTCCCAGTATAGAAGCCTAATTAGACAAATCAGCAAAGTGTTATATTGCAAGGATTGTAAAAATACCTCTGCAGAAACATCCCAGCTTGTCCCTTACAGCTGATGTATTTTTAATGCAGCTAAACATAGCTGCTCAAAACTGTTCCTAACACATTTGGCTCTTGCATAAAAAGTTTGATCATATTTTATTCCTACAGACTGCTAGAGCAAAGGTTCAGAGTGGCTGACCCAAAGCAATCAGTTACAATCTTTGCAAATAAAGAAACTAGAGAAACTTTCAGAGGAAAGAGCAATTGTTCAGCAAGATGATTATGAATTACCCAAGAGAGATTTACAGCAACGGGTTTCTGAGCCTCCTGCCTCAAATCCAGCATAATGTTTCAATGTGCTTAAGTGTCTCCTCCTCAGGAAAGCACAGAACTGCTTATTTTGTTGGAGACAATCAGCTGTGGAAGACAATGGGACTTACATGCACAGTTGAAGTTAAGCATGTGCTCAAGAGCTTTGCTGAATAGGGAAGGACCGCTGAATTGAAGCATCCCATTGCTCATATAATGGTATAAATCAAGAGCAACTTCAGTGAAATTGTTCTGATGTAAAACGTGCTCAGAATAAGGCATGCGCTGGGTATTTGGATATGATTCAGAAGAGGAACCTGGCTTGTAACTGGTAGACCTAGAGGTTTTGCCAGTCCAGTATAATAAAATATAACTAATATAATAAAGGGTTATCCTCTGGCTTCATTTACCTTCACTGTCATCTCAGTCAGGAAAATAACTGTAAAGATGTAGTTGGAGAGCGTTAGGAAAATCCGTTCCTGTGAAAAAGAAAACGAGAGACAATGTTTTATAGCCTGGTCTCTGAAGCTGTACATCTCCTTGTGAATGTTCAGGCGTTTGCTAACTATTCTCCAGCTTCTGCACCGAACCAAGTCTCGGACTGTTTACTCGCGAAGAGGGGAAAACCCAAATGCTTAGACATTAACGCTCCGCACGGTTCGGCTCTGCCAGTGCCCGGGGCTGTGTCAGCACCATGGACAGCGACAGCCGCCCGCACCTGCCCCCCCACCTGCACCCGCACCCGCACCCCCGCAGCTGCACCCCCACCTGCAACCCCACAGCTGCATCCACACCTGCACCCCCACACCTGCACCTGCACCCCCACACCTGCACCCCCACACCTGCACCCTCACAGCTGCACCCGCACATGCACCCCCACCTGCACCCCTCCACCTGCAACCCCACCTGCACCCCCACAGCTGCACCCCCACCTGCACCCCCACAGCTGCACCTGCACCCCCACCTGAACCTGCACCTGCACCCCCACACCTGCACCTCCACCTGAACCTGCACCCCCACCCGCACAGCTGCACC
>JANIJG010003744.1:0-25646 GCA_024611175.1 Megaceryle torquata
AAACCAGAAATCTCTTCAGGAAATAGTGTGGTTACAGAAAAAAAAATATTAGGCCTCCTGCAAAAAAGGGTAAATTTTTGTAAAAAAAAAAGAAAAAAAAAAAAAAAAAAAAAAAAAAAAGACTCTGGTCTTTTAGGTGCCCAAGAATATACTATTTAGGATGTGGAGTCTGAGGGGCAGGGGGGAGGGTGTAATATATCTGAAAATCAGAAAGTTCAGTATTTAAACTTTACTTTGTATCCTTTAGAAAAAAAACTAATCTTAAAAGTGTGGTTTCTGTTTACATAGCTTTATGATACTTGTCAAAATAAAATAGTGTGCTATAGCATTTACTAATGCAAACTGGGATATCTCACACAACCTTGACTTTACAACAGGGGTTCTGGATGTATACCAGACACACAAAATGGTCATTAACTTGATATGATATGAGAAAGGTGTTGAAGTGAATAACTTATATAGTAGTAATAGTGGTTCTGTCTATGGACATTTTATCTTGCTCTTGAACAGCAAAAAGATACTTTTACATGCCTTGTCTCCAGGCAAGTTTAGAGTGACCTAGAGACTTCTCAGTTTTAGAGTTCAAAATATGCCTCTCCATTTATACTTGGCCAGTACTCAGACCAAAGCTGCAATACATCACACTGTCTCACAGAGAACTAAAAAATAGAAGAGACAGAAATTCTAGGCAGCAGCATCTCCTGACTCTATAAAAGTCTATACTGTGTGCCAAAATAATGAAAATACCCCAACTCTGTTTCCAACTGTATAAATAGCTCAGGTTTTCAGCTTTACTGACAGAGAAACTGGCTAATGCACTTTGGTTTGTCCATCCAGTTTTACATCTACCAACAACTATTTGCTCCTCTTCTATCTATCCAAAACAAAACCTGAAGCACAAAGGTTATCAACTTCCAAAACCTCTTGTGCATAGACAGACCCATAAGATCTCTGTCAATGAACAACAGCTCATCATTCATTCTCGTTATACTGGCACATAAATCTTCTGAGTGACCAGGGAAATGGGAAGCTTGCTACCCTCATAACATTCCTCGCATGCCTTCTAAAGGTGGTGTTGTCTATACATTGCCCATGATTCCCAGAAACATAGAGTTAAGAATAATTCAAGATACATAACAAGGAATAAGAGGGAAGGATGACCTGCATGTAAACTTTGTCCAAAAGTTCTCAATACTGATTGCTTGAGGTGGTTAGGAAAACAATAAAAAAAAACCCTATGATGTTTATTAGTCTTATTTCTCAAAGGATGACTGGCCTTAGTATAGTTTTGCACACAATCTGGAAAGAAAAAAAAATATTATTAACACTATGGCTCATAGTTTTATTCAGTTTGGAAGTTCTTAATTTTCCACTAGAAGTGCTACATGGACAACAGCTTCTCATGTCTTGAGTTACCCTGCACTGACCTCTTCCAACTGTCCACAGAAACAAAAGATCCAGAAGACAACAGGCTGACTACAATGGAGCTACAAAGTTCTCTGTGAGACAGAAAGGCTAATCATGTGGACAGCAGTGTGTCTGGGGTGCAAACATGGCATTTCCCCAAAACAGCATGTTCATCTGCCTGATGTGTCCATACAGACATAGCCAATTTCTTTTGTACAAAGGAAGAGCTGCCATTTCATATAAAAAACCCTGAACATCTGTCTGCCCTCCAAACTCCTAGAATTATAAATAGTTTGAGTGACAAATACTTCTGCTGCAGTGTTCAGGAAACTTTCAAAAGATATCCCTAGCACTGTGATTAACCATAGCCTGGCAGAGTTCACCCTTACAAATATATTCTGGATAAGCTTGTTGGTTTGAACAAGAATTTGTATGTCTGTGTCTAAAGGAAGAAGCAGCAGGAAGGTAGTCTCTGTTGGTCACTTGTATGCTATCCAGACTGACTGATATAGCTTGGTATGTCTGTTTTGACAATAATAAGAACATTAAATTGCTAAATGTTGTGTACTATGTTGCTCAACAGGTTTTTATCACAGAAAAAACTGAGTAGTCTCAATGAAGTTTCATATTGGATAAGGTTAAAAACTTTAGACATTATTTGCATAGATTTCATTAAGTTGTTTTTTTCCCACCCCTCCCAAGCAACCTGGTACCTTAGAAATAAATTATACTCAGAGGGATATTAAAATAAATTAATAATAATAAAAAAAATCAACAAACACAACAAACAAAAACCTGAAGTCAATCTCAAAACAAAGCAAACAGTACTGCTACTCAGGTCTATTTTCAGACATCCTTAAAGTTATTAATACTCTAGTTGTGAAAGAACTGTGCATCTCCCATCTGTCTTTTTTTTCTGAAATTCTGCTATGGTGTCTTCAATTATTTCCTCTTCAATATATTAGGGAAAAAAAAAAAAAAAAAGGCAAAAACCCACCAAACTAAATCAAACCAGCCCAAAGTCACATGTGTTTCTCTTTAAGAAAGAGTGTCCCCAGTTCAACTTAATACAGAGAATAGTCCTCTGTTAATGAAGTCATGCTACAATTTCAAAAGTACTTAGATTAGGAAAGCAGTAGTATTAGTAGCATTGTCACACAAAGTGAAAAAGTGTTAGAAGAAATATTTCTAATTCCACCCTTCCTGTGACAGCATTTCAAATTGTAGAAACCAGATCCTTTGCTGAATTTATAACAGTTGAGAAACACCTCACTTCAGAGAAGTAGAAGGAAAGCTATGTGAAATACTAAGGTTTAAATGCTCTTTCAAAAATATTTGTTGTCATTCTAACCCAGATGGAATAAAAAAGGGACATGAAGGTTTTGCAATAGCAGCTTGCCTCAGTTGGTAGAGCCTGAATATGGGATTTTGCCTGGTTTATTTTAAGTCTGAGCAACTAGCAGCTGGAGTATGTCCCACATGCTAACACTTGGAATTCCCCGGGGAGAAGGTTTGTTTCAAATGTAACATCGGCTCTCCAAAGCTGGTCATCTTTCTGCTTTATTAAGTTTATGTACTCCATCATTGCCTCAAGTCTCGATGATAATGCACCTATTCTGAGTGATTGAACCTCCTTGCCAACTTCATTTGAACTGGTTTTGATTTAAATGTACACATACACATCCCCGCCAGATACTGAACAGACTCAGTCTTGCAGACTTACACAGCAGCTGTGACAACAACTGATGTCACCTCCTTTGCAGAAGTTTCCACAAGCGTCTTCCAAAGGCCAAGTTAAACAAGATAGAGCTTATCAGTTTCTTTAAAGTGCTCTGGATGAGACAAGTCCATGTGACCCCCTTCCTGGCTGCAGGGGTGTGGTATGTCACAGCTCCCCTATCAGCTGGCACATGGCGGTGGGAGATATGAGACAGCAGAAAAGTAGTAGTAATAACATCACCCAGACTGCTGAAGACGGAACGAATACGCTGAGTAACTTCAGTGTGTGCACTAACTTTCCGAAAACAGGTGGAGGGTTTTCAGCCCTGACTTCTGCTTGCACATCCCACTCGGCACAGACGGGTGGTAATGTTGCCAGGTATGCAATGGAAAGGCTATGGATCGTTAGCATCATATTAACACCTTTATAGCACCGAGTTGCAATACGATTTTTTTTTTATTCCCAAAGTTCTCCCTTCTTTTGGTAATCTATGACTAAAAAAAGAAAATACTAGCAGGGTTATTTTTCCAAAAGCAATTTCTTAAAATAAACACCCTGCCTCTGTTCTTGCATCAGAAATACTAGACAATTTCAGAAGGCACCCTCAGTTTTACTGCTGAAACTACCAAATGTTTCAGGTTTCCTTCACTGCCTCTAATTATGATTAAATGATCAGTTGCAAACAAATATTTTTTAAAGCTTTCATAATGATTAATTTTATTAACTAGCCAATAACATATTAACAAAAGCATATATTTAAACATTTGCAAAATATGTCATTTAATACTTTGACCTTGGCAGGATAAAAAGGCACCTCACTTGCAGTAATTTAAAAACACAGCCATAGTATTAAATGTTGCATTCAGACAGCTTGCAGTTTTCACCCCAGGGCTCTCCCAGTTTTGCTACATGGGCCCCTTAGCATAGAGGACAGCCTTAAAGTCTTACCTCCAGCTGGTTATCATATTTTAGTTAACAAATGTGGGTAATGTACCTTTTTATCTTGTGAATGTGCCCTTTCAATTTCAGAATTTATGTGCACTTGTCCCTTCTGTCACCATTCTTCTAGGCTTCATTAATAGTTTTCCCACAGTAAACATTTCTGATTCTAAAAAGCTTGAAATATGATGGGGTATTAAAAAAAAAAAAAATCTGCTAAGTAAAGACAGACTCTTTTCAGATTATTTTTTACATTTCAGAAATTAGGGGATTGCCTTCCTGTTTGCAGCACAGTCCCCCCGGATAGATTTCACCAATATATTCTCCTTTGTTCTTTCCCCCCACCCTTCAGGTTGTTATGCCAATCTGTTTCTACAGATTCATACTCTGTGTGACACCTTATATGGGGACTTATTGCACCAGCATAGTTAAAGTCACTCTAGATTACTTGGGCATTTCCCTTGTAAACTGTGCTATTGGTGCAAGATTAACTGTTTCAGTCATCCAGCAACACAACATATACATTCTGGAGCTAGCAGATTTTCTGCAGTTCTGTCAAATTGGTCCAATTTTACTGCAATCTCACACCTGACACAAATCTCACTGACTGGCCTAGCCAACTCATATTGGATGAAAAAAATTTAGATCACCTTTACCCATTTCCTCTTTCAAAGTTAAGTGTCTGCAGATAGAAAATAAGCTTTCTAGGGCACGAACAGCCTCTCATATTTCAATGGTAACGTGCCCAGCACAAAATTGTGGCTGGAACCTAGATGTTAATGCCATCTTAAATAATAATATTTTTTCAGGTGCTGGCCAGAGTTTTAGGAGATAGTTCCAGCAATGAGCATATTGGAGTAGCCAAGGCGCAGCTGCTCAAAGAAAGCAACATGGAACAGTTACATATGCAGTGAAAAAAAGACCTCCTTCCAGAAAGCTGTGGAGGATAGCTGTAGCTCAGTCCTCCTCAGGGTCATTAGCTTTTTTCATCTCCTGTAAGACAGACTGGGCATGACTTTAAGAGATGATTAAACTTAATATTTGTGTGTCATTACACCCTCTCCAACTCCAGCTGCAACTTTTTATCCATGAAAGCCCCAGGATTCATGATCCAGGATAGAAGCCTTCTCTCTCCTGTATTTCCTTGTCATGCTGGTTACAATTACTTCTCCCACCATCACCTATATCTGAGCTGTCTTTGGTTAAAGATCCTTAATCCTTCCTGGAACTGTATAAACAGAATCATGGATCATCAGCCACCTAAAATCACTTGTGAGCCCTGGACTATAGCAGACACAAATGCCTTTTGATATTCTCCACAGCAAGTCTTCCACAGAGGTATAATGACTTTTGTGCCAAAGTTCACTTCACCTTTATGCTGTAGGGATGCTCTAATGGTCCCGTTATGTACAGGACATATATATATTTATATGTAATCCTGCCCATACAGGTGGTGAGGTGCCAGTTATGAATCAACAGAATTTATAAAGCTCTGCCAGAGGTACTCATAGCTGTAAGTTGCACACATGGGTGCTTTAAGCACTAAGAAAGGCCCTGCTTTCTTCACACCTGAAATATGGGCCGATAGCCCCTACACCTACAGAATTCACAAGCTAGTGCATGACAGCCCATGCACAGTGAATTTTAAATGCAGACACATGATCTCAGATTCCACTCATAAAGGGCGATCTGTACTGCAATGTTTGAGACTTGTAAGTGCAAACATAGCAGAGGCACTACAGGGATTATGTGAAAAAATAATTATTCCATGTAGAAAGGAAGTTGGCTTGCTTTGAGCAGAGGCGTTAATAGACTAACCTTTTTCCCCAACACCAGCCTGCTTACCTGAAAATATGAAAACATCTACTGACACAATCTTCTATTTATTTGAGTTGGGTATCATATCCTACACGTTAAATGTCTTGCTGCATTTCAGACTAAGATGGTAGTTAATCTGAATGCCAGTTATAAGAGTCATTTTCTAAAAATTAAGCCCTGGACAACTGTGTTACAGTAACATTGCAATTTTAGTAATTTGGAGGCAGAGAGGCATGCAGATCATAGCCTACAAATATGGTTAAATTTAACAGAGCAGATTCAGGAGAGATAATCCCCACTTCTACCAGGTTCAGGGTAGTTAATGAGAGCTGGATCTTGAATGACAGTAACAAAACAGGGACTTGGCACAGAGGAGATTTGCTTCATCACAGAGATCTACCAGAGTTAGGATGAAACCAGCAGTAACTGGAGCAGGGGGTAAAGGTAGAAAGATTACAAAGATCTATGGTAGAATAGGTATTTAGGTCCCTCTCAAACACAGCCTAAACAAGGTTCTCCTCCTCATCTCCAATATGTTTCATTTGCAATCAGTGGTAATTCCCTAACAGCAAAACTGAGAACACTTGGGTAGACATGACATTAGCAAATTAAGCACAGGGACATCAGCTGCTGTGGCTGGACCTGAGTAATGTCCCCCTAGCCTCCTGTCTGTTTCCATTAGCAGAAAACTGTTTTTTCTGCCAGCATAAGCATGCATGTAGTAGGTTCCTAACACTATCAAAATGAGCCAGGCCTTAAGTATGGACCTATTCCTTCTTGGTTCTGAAGTTCTTTTGGATAAACTTTGAGTAAGGATAGGAAAGAATAAACTTCATTGTCTCAGGCTGGGTACACCCTCCCTTACGTTTTTTTTTTTCCAGCCTAAAGTGTTTTTGAAGAAAGGCAGTGTGTAAGGCCATACATTTGTCTCCTAAAGTGAGAAAGTAGATGTAAAGCTGCTAGGACACCCAGTGGAAGATGCTGCTGGTCTACTGCTAATCTGTGTGGCAAGAGGCTCCCTGGACATCCACACGTCAGTGGAAGTCCTCCCATAACTGCTTTCCTTATCTTAGCATCTCTGCAATAACCCAGTGATAGAAGATCTAAAAAAGAAAAGGAAAAAAAAAAAAGGGGGGCTTACCTCACATACCCCTATCTATGTAACTCTTACATCTGCTTCTATTAATTGATCCATCTTCTTTGCTATTCCCAGAACTGAAACTGTCTGCATTCAAGGGGGTACTTTGCTTTTGCTCTGCTTGTGGAAATGGGTATATGTATTTGGGTGTGTTTGCTTTTTTACTGTCAGTTTTATATATTCTACAATAAGCAAGTTTCACGGCTATGTGCTTCATGGGAGATAACATAAATAATTTCTCACCAACATCTCAAGGTAGATCATGCAAGGTCACCTGCTAAGCTGTTGCAGTGCTAATATATGGTATGCATAGGCACCTCTTACATGTATCGCTTACACCTACTTGCCTAGAAACAAATCAGTAACTCCCTACACCAAAGCTTGTATTTGTCTGCAGATCCTTATTAGAGGTGGGATAGTGCCTCAGGGAGGGCCACAGGCATTCTACTACTTAGGATCAGTGCCTGAGCAAAATGGAAAAGCTGCTAAAAATAAGCAACATTTGCTCATTGGTATAAATAACAAAAGCAAGAGGGCAAGAAAAACAGCAAGAGAACAAGATGAAAATGAAAACTGGCCCCAGACCAGGCCTTGCAGAATGACTAGTCATCTCCTCATTGCCAATTCTGTCACCATCTCCAGTATGGGCAAGATACCTTCAACTGCCAAGTGCCCTCATCTTCTTTCCTGAGAGGACCATTACTTGCAGATTCACAGTGGGCCTGAGCATAAGAGGTAGTTCCCACAGAACACGTGTCTTTCCCTAGAAGTTTTAGGGTTTGGGCATACTGAAATAAGGACACAGCACTTCACAAGCCAACACAAAATATCAATGTGATCCCTGCAGTAGCTTTTGAAGCAAGTATTTGTTTTATCTCTGCTTTGTTTATAGAGGGTTGGGAGGGGGAAGAGAGGAGGAAAGAGTTGCACTATCATAAAGCTATCATCATTAAGAACTTTATCCTCTCTTTATTAAAATAGAAATAATGTTTGGATTCCCATTTTTCTAACAGACTTCCCTAGCAAATAGCTCCTAGAGCACACATGGCTGTCTGTCCTCAAGTACTAATGCTGAGAAAGCTAAGAAGTGCTATCTATATCTGGAGGAAAATAAGAAGACTAAGCTAATTAAAAATTCACCCTTACACATATGCACCATATTCCTCAAAGCACTGTACACTCCCATGGCACCAGACGTTTTGGGGTGGGCTGCCTTTTTATACAACTGGAAATTTTAAAGTCAAGTATGTTTCTGGTTACTTTTCATTTTAGGCTCTCATTAATAAAAAGGAATAATATTTGGGAATCAGCTCCCAAGTAGCACACTCAATTTTTCCTCTTCTTCTATTTCATGTATTCTATTGTAAAAAAGAACACACACAAAAATATCTATTAACCTTACAATTAAACAAATAATGGCATTAACAACTCCCACTCACCGCCTTAAGCAGGTTTAGCTGGGAGAGTTGAAGCAGCTATCTTTGGCCTGTGTCTCTGCCAGAGGTCACCATCATGCAGCAGGATCAGCTGATCCTCCTGGATAAACTCCTGAGCAAGTGCAGTCTACAGGCTCCAGCATTAACATAAACCACCTCCAATTTCAGTTTACTCTGGCAGTAACCTCCTAGAAAAATAGAAAGGAGGAAACCTAAGGCTGGTAACTGTTTCATCTCTTAGTATCAGATAAATCCATCTTTGATTATATTTCAAAGCCCTAAAAACCAGAACAGTCAAGAGGTTTATAATAATGTTCTGGCTTGTCATGAATTAACATGAATTCACATAATGAAAAAGGTCACTAGCATAACCATTGAACCACTGCTAAAATAAGAGCTAAGAAGGGTCCTCTAAAGTTTATCCAGGTATGTGTAGACTTTAAACATTTTCAAAAATAGCTATAGTTGCTAACTCTATGAAATTAAGCTATTTTCAAACCTAGAACTAGAACAAATTTGGGTATCTCCACATGGATCTGACAATTTTGCAATATCCAAACTATCATAGTTACAATATGACTTCTCAAGCAGTAGAAAGATGAGAGAAGGAAAAGGTTCTTACTCCAGTGAAGTGATTTTTCATGTCAGACCAACAGATGATTGGCTTAAAAAGCTAACAATATCTCTTTGGAATCCAGTGTGGAGATACAAATACCTATAGTGAGTTATATATATGAATTATATAGTGATTACAGTTAAATTAGTTAAATTAAATAGTTAAATATTTCACATTGCCAAATTCACATGAAACAGAGAATTATATTAGTTTTAAGTATTGGTATGAATGAGGAGAGTGCTAAACAGGTATACCTCGAAAGCAGAAAAATAACAGAAAGGTGTGCTGTGGTCTCCATAGAGCAGGGAGCATGTGCAACAAGGGAAGATTTAAAAATGAGGGCAAGATTTATTATGCTTATTCTTGAGTGATGCTAAGACATCCAAGGCTGGGAGGTGAGGGAAGACTGAAACAATGAAGAATTTTCAAAAGAAGAAGAATTTGTGATATCTGGAAGGGTTTTGGTTTACATTTCTTGAATGACACTTACATAGCTGCAATACCACAAAGTCCTGGTATAGGTGCAGTGCACTGAGTTGAGAGTATCTTCTGTTGTGGCTGCATTTGTCCTAGCCTCATATGTATAGCTCCAGCATCCTCCTGATACCACTTCAGCTAGCCCCAAGACATCAAACCCTGACATGACCATCTCATGTGCCCTTCTCATTCTGCCCTTCCAAACAGCATAGGCAAAGTCCTTTTCCTCTCAGTCATGTTTGTAATTCAGCACTTCTTTGCAGCTAAGGTCAATTCAGAGCAGGTACATCTCTACAGAGACAAGCAGGATCTGGTGTCTAACACATAAACCCTGCCCAAAGTCAGCCTCTACATCTCTATGCTACGTTTTCAGGACTATCTTATTTAAATGATCCAGAAACACTGTGATGAGGAGAGGAGAGAGATAGTATGACACCACTGGCTTGAGGCACACGTGGCAAGGGCAGGCACAGAGCCAGACAGCTCTCTAATGGCAGGGGAGCCAGCCCTACTCCCAACCAAAGCAGCTCTCCCAGCTATTCCTGTCACAGGCTGCTCTGCAGAGCCTCCGGCAGCCCGTGGAGGAGAGCACAGGCACATGATAAAGATAAGCATGAACTGAAATGAGATGGCACCAAATTAATTTCCCTTTGCATGACCTATGCACTAGATTTTCTGGCATCTCAAAAGGCACAAAGAGAAACCCACTGGAATAAGCACGGCCCTGCGTCAGCAAAACACTTCATTTCTCACCTGAAACACTCAGGCTGGTGGAATTGCAAAGGTTGGGATTACTCACTTTTTCTAACACAGTTCTATGTGTTTAAGTGATGACTATGAAGGGGCAGGGAGAGTATTCATCTCATACCCTTTAAAATAACTTAGAGTGCACAATGAAGATATGAAAGATGCCATTTCTGCACTCCAAAAATCAATACAGGAAGAGGGAGCCCACTGGCTTATTACCAGGCAGTGCTTCTACTGTGGAACACCATGAGCAAATACAATGACATCATCACAAGCATCAAAAAAGCAGAAATTGGACAATAGGATTTATCTTCGGTTTGTCTAATGTAAGTTGTTCATTCAAGCAAAAATCTTGACAACTGTATTCAGTTAAGAATTGAGAAAGATCTGAAAATACATTTAAAAATCAGGGTCACCAAATCTGACCTTCTGTATTGTTCAGCAAACAAAATTTCCTCCACTTACACTTTGTCCATGGATTTTGCTTGCTGCAGCTTTTTTATTAAATATTTCAGCCAACAAAAGGAAATAGCAAAACCAGAAAGGAAACAAGACATTCATTTTCAGGGAAACTGTAAACTAATTCTGCAAAGCAGGTCAAAGGAAGTGATGAAAAATACAAATCCATCCTACAGTTTAACTTAAGCCAGAAAGTACTGGTCTACACCCAGTTCTTGTAGCACTTACTAGATAGCTCAAATTTGGTTTAGAAATCAACAGAGAATAAGTAGAACAGTCACTCAATGTGGACAAATAGTCCAGCATTTGGGACTCAGGAAAAGGTTGTGCTAATAAAATAATATAGTGGCAAATACATATATTTGCCAGAGATCATACTGGTCCCTTTCCACACATTTTGAGAAATGCAGGGATACATTATCTGTTTATCCACTAAAGGTACAGGTTAAAGCGAGGTACCTGACAGAGAATAAGGGCAGGAAGGGGCTGGAGTTCAGGAGAAGTTCCAGCGAGAAACCATCTTCCACCTTTAGATGAGGCTTGTGGGTTTAGTTGTATTACAAGGGAGCCAAGCAATAGAAGACAACCTTTCTCACAGCAGGATTAAGATAGATTGTAAACAAGATGGAATTGTGCATTTTTGTAGTCCTCAGAGAGGAGAAAGTAGCTAAACCAGTAGAAAAGAATAATAAGAGAGTAATACCAGAAAGGATTAAGGGAAGAGGGTCAAGGGTGTAGAACAGGGGTTGCCTAGTCCAGGAAATGTTCCCACTGGCTACAGGTATCACCACCTACTTGCAGGGTGGCTGTTTTAGGCCAGGCTCTTCTAGGGAGCACTGCAAGCAGCAGTAGGAGCACTAGAGAGGTGGGGAGGCCTCATCACAGATTGTTTTGTCAAACTCTGTAATGGTCCATGGCCACATCTTATGCCAGCTTTCTCCCTCACGGCAAAATTTCAAAGAGAAAAATGTTTACAGCACACAAAACCTTTGAAGGGAAACTTCAGGTATTGAGGAAGATTGTTTGCAGCCATGATACTTGTGCCCTATTTTCTGCCTAGGAATGAAAGTAAATGAGAAGCGATTTGGCAATGGTACGAAGAGGCTGTCCTTCTGAAACTCCAACCTTTCCCTCAGTTTCAGGCCATGCCATGCCTCTTATTTTACTTTCAAAGAGCTAACTGGCAGAGAAATCCATGATGTAATCTAGTAACTACACAAAATTAGCTCTAGCCAACTATTAATTCATTTGTTCTTTCTATTTGCAGGCTCTCCTTTGCTGAAAAATAAAACTTGGTACGAGTCTGCATATTTTACCATGTGTAAAATTATAAGAAGGGAAAAGGCACAAAGAAAAAATATCATTAATGCAAAAGGTGAACAAAAATTCAGCCTAGGGACAATCATGGTAGCAGAACAATTTCTTATACTTGAACTACTTTACTGACATATCTCTTTTGCTAATTCTAGTCTAGCCTTTTTAACCTCACAAAAAAAAAAAAAAAAAAAAAAAAGTATTCTCTTCCTATATATGTAAAAAAAAAAAAAACCTAAACTCAAGAAACTAACAACCAACCAAACTAACCATTCTTCATGCTGATTTCTAGAATAGGACTTTCTGCAAGCCTGAAGCATCTCTATATTAGTAGCAAAACAAACACCACTTACCAAATAAATCTGCACTAATCTAATCTAAGAGTATCTAACCACTCTCCATGTTTCCCTATTGTTATACCCCTATGGAATGATTTTGCTAGCCCTTCCCTAAACCCTTTGCTTCCTGTACCTCCTGCATCTCAAAGGTATGCAAATGAATCCTTAACAGCTTTTCACCCTTCTTTGACACATACACTATTATTTATTCTTTTTTTACCAGGCTAGAAACAAACACACATGCACTTATTTACATTGTGATAGCCTCTAACGGCTTCATCCAGCACTGTGGTTGGAGCAAACTACCAACCAGCAAAGCAAGTCCAGAGTTCAAGCAGCAGCAATCAATCTCTGAGCTCCTATGCTGGCAAACTTCAGCATATGGACACCCTCAAAACAGAGGGGTGCTCACTGGACTCCAGCAGCACTGGGAGTTATAAATGCTTCCTCCACTAAACTGTTTGCCTTTTGAAGTATGGGAATGTATTTCCTCTTAAGTAGGGTTTCTACCCTTAACATTATCATAAAAACTGGTTTCCGCCACCTCTGTCAATGTATATGAGCTTTTGCAATAACTAGACACAGCCCTTACTCCCAGTCAGTTAAATCTATGTGAGTAGGTCAAGCGTTAATATAACAAGGCAAAAAAACACACAGCCAAATGAAAGTATGGTTTCTTGACTTAGATAAGATAGAAAAAGTCAAGGGCACCATTTTCAAACATAAAGGCAAACAACAGACCCCTAAATCTGTATTGAGGCACACTAATTAAAGCCCCATCTCTCTTTGAGGAATTTATTTCAGTTAAACAGAATAATTTTGGTTTAATAAGCTCTATTTTGGTTAAATCCCAGCCAACAGGCCTAGGAAGCACTCTAAAATCTTTTAACAGCAGAGCACAGCACATAGTTCCACCAGGACTGTCCACCACTGGAAATTATGGGGCTGTCATTGCTGTGTTCCCATGAAATGCAATTACTCCAAGCCAGAATGGAAAAGGGTTTATTTCTCCCTCTGGCCAGTACTGCCTCTGGCAAAACTTACTGCAATAATCAGCCTATATCATTTACCTTGCTGCACAAAATGTGTCCCTATGTCTGTCTGAAATACCATGAAGTAATTTTTTCTTCCTGGTTCTGTGATGCAGCTTCTGAAAACGCATCACTTCAGGACAGAATAAAAAACAGTAAAGCCGGCTCTAGCATAAACAAGAGGACTGACCCTCCTAGTCTCCACATCATGATGCTTGGCTGTAAAAGGTGACAGTCAAAATAGAAAAAGCTGTCAAGGGTTAGTCTTTCCATGGGGTTTGCCTAGGTGGAATCTTTAAGAAAATAAATCCAGGCTTCAGGCAAGGATGCCAAACTGTGTCAGTGTTGTTAGGCAGGGGTCACTGAAGTGCCCTTTCCACACTTAAAAGAATTTAAGTTTGCAATTGATTTGGAGGAGAGCGAAAAAAATAGAGACTATTATTATAGAGACTATTCCTGAGTTTTGGGGACAGGAGATATCTACCAAGTGAACACAAAAGACCCCTCCCCTTCTATAATCAATCAGATATTTCAGGAAAAGTTGTCACCTCCAGCTGTTCTCCTAAACCACCTGGTAATATTCGAGCATATTTAGGCCAAGCTTTAATCAGATGGCTGGCAGAAAGAATCATCCCACTCATTGCAAGCAATTCACTCTGTGGCCTTAAATAAATTACTTGCACATGATCAGCACTAGAGAAGAAGAAAGTTTCCTGCTCCTTTTCTTTTTATGTATAGAGGTATTATATGAAAACAGGCAGAGGTATTGGCTGTTAGCCCAGGTGAAAGGAAAAAAAAAAAAAAAAAAACACTTCTTTATTTATAGGGAATCTTCACTTAGTTTTGGAAGGAGATTTTTAAATGAGATCACTGTACCAAAACACAAAACATAACAAAACAAAAAGCACTAAGCAAGTGAGAAAGGGTAATTTTCAGTTGGACCTGGTATTATTCAAAAATAAAGGAAATATCTAAGAAAATACTTGAAGAAAAGCTTTCATTAGAGAAAATTAGGGAATGTCATAGCTCAGAAAGAACAGCTATCTTGATGCTTGACAGAAAATGTAATGTTCCTCTCCCTTGCCTTTGAAGGTCACATTTATTCTTGGTGAAATTGTCCTTCTGCAGAAGGGGTGAGTAAAGAAAAATGCATCACATAGATCCGCTGATCTTCTGTAAAGAACTAAGCTTCCCATGAGGTTCCTTGGATTTTCTTCCCACTAATCAGCTATTGATACTCTTCTGCATGTCCAGAAATCATTTAATTTATATCAGAGGAGTGGGTACGTGTCTATAACCTGACCTAACTAGTAAAAGGTGACTCTGCCTGTATATATGCTTTCAGGAACTGATGTTTGAACTAGGCAGCACCAAGAATGGATCAAAGAACCCTGGTTGAAGCACAAGGTACAGCTGGATCACAAAATGAAATTGGATTTTCTGAGGCCCCTTTCCCTGCACTCCCAGCACTGTGCTCCCCAGGTGCTGTGCTCATGCCCTGTAGATAAGCACGAGCTGCAGTACAAAGCACAGTTGGCAGCTAATTTGGATTTAGCCATTTCACACTTACAAGCCAAGGATTCAAAGACAACCACCCGGGCCCCCTCCTACTTTCCAACACAGAAACAATTTAAAACAGATCTAACACCTATGTAGTACTGATTTGGTTATCTTCAAAATCCCCATTGTTCTGTTTAAAGAGCATATCCTCCTAGAATAGCCTCCTTTTGATAAACAACTCCTTCTGCATGTCAGCCAAACAACAGTTTTGGTCTTTATCACAAGTGGACCAGCAGCAGAAACAGTGTGTGGCGAAGTGGGGGAGGAGGGAGTTTTAGCTGAAAATAGAGTTCATTGTCAGCTGGACTTTAGACTCAGGTTTTTAAATAGGTTTTGGAATGTGGATATGAAGCAGTTAAAAGAAACCTACCACCAGCCCTTAAAGGAAGAAACCACTATTCACACACTTAAAAAGTATAGTAGAACCTCGAGTAATGGGGTCATTTGTGTGTTGTACACAGACGGTTCTTGTACAGAAGGTAAAAATTTACAGGAAACAAACTATTAATTCCACAGGAAACAAACAAAAACAAAACCTTTCTTAACTAGAAATATACAACGCAAAAGAACCCAGTTTAAGAAAATAAATGTTTCTAAAAAAGAATTATGAAATTTAAATATTGTTTTTTAAACCCACAAAACCAGAAATTTAATTTTAAAGGGTTGTATAGACCAGAGGTTTCTGTGCCTTTTACACACTTTGTAGGAAATAAATAGAGTTACTACAAATTATTGATTTTTTTTTTTTTTTTTTTACATTCCATGTATTCACTTGATGGAATGCAACTATTTCTGAAGTTTCTTTTATTAAAAAAAATTAAAAACCTTTTTTCAGTAAAATATCATTGGTGTGACTCTATAATGACGCTACATCCCCTCAACGCGACTGAAAATAGTTTTAGTTCTTCAAGTCTTAGGATTAGTTGGTATATGAGTAAGATATACACACTCTAAAATCTACCAGAAAAAAAAAAATTTTTTTTGCATGTTCCATTAAGAGCAATGAACCCTAAAAAAGCAGATCTTCAGAAAGCTGATATGACTAACTTTAGTAATCATCAGCACGTGTGGGAAGTAGTAAAATGGAAAAAATTTACACCCAAACACAAAAAGTGATGACCAAAGGAAAATACAGACTGAATATCAGTTGTCGTCTGGCTTCTGTAAATCATGCAACTTTCACAACAACCATCTGTTTTGCTAGCAACTGCATAGCATGTTCCTGTAGTTGGAGAAGAGACAGTATTCCTACCATATTCTTATGTTAAAAAATGCTCTTAAGTCCACAAGCTGTCAGAGAAACTTCATCCCTTCATTCTAAAACCTTTGCTTAAAAGCTGTAAGTGGCCTAAACACAAACTTCAAGATCTTCAGCAGTGCTACCTCCTGCCAGGGCTAGCTGACAGCACACCCAGGCTTGGGGGTGACCCTGGCTTGCAGAAACAGGCCAGACCTCGATGGGTGTATTTGGAAAGGGCTTGTGGTTAGTGCTGCCTGGTTTCTAGGGCTTCATACAGATAGAACATCTGGGCAACGTTAACTGTGTCATCCTGTAAACACCGACTGGCTGATAGCAAGAGTATAACACAAGCAACAAAGGGACCATGTAAATCTGTATTACTCTGTTTCGGTGGTACTCAGATGGCAGGACCAAATGTTGTGCCTATGGAAATGAGCTCTGGAAGTAGTTAAAGAAGTGTTTACAGCACAGTCTGCAGCAGATAAGGACACAAGATGCTCTTCTAAAGTCAGGAAAATCTATCCCAAGTGTAAGGTTTTTTTCTCCTGTTCAACATCAAGAGCCACAGATACTTTAAACACAATTTAATCCAGGAAACCGGACTGGCTTTTTGGAAGATTTCCAACATTAGGGGCTAGCAACATTGAGCAAAGTCTTGGTGCACTAAGATCATGTGCCAAATTTCCCCACTGGTCAAAGAGGTGACAAGTTCTCAAAAAAATCTGATACATAAAAGGCAGTATTTCAGGTCTTGCCATTATTATTTGAAATAGAACAACAAGGCTGCGTACAGATACATATAGGCAAATCATCAAATGAGATGGGAAAAAGTTGATTATAAGTGTTGTGCACTTGATAGGAAGGAACTAATGTTGATTTTATTTTAACTAATGAGTTTTTCTGCATCTCGGTGGCAAATGTAAAATATTGCCTCAATTGTATTTTCTATGGGAATACAAGTTACTTCCATTCATTCAAGGCTTCATACTGAGAAATGAATGGCAGCAAGGATTCCCAATTGCTGAACTGATATTCTTCCCATTTCATCATCTAACTTCCTTGTAACAACTACCATAATTGCTGCTGTAGAAGAACAACCTTTTTCAATCCATTTTAGCCAGCCTTTGCTGCAATTTGGTGGTTGAAAGGAGGAGAATGACTTTTTCTTGTGACCAGCCTCCAGTTCAACCTGGACTGCTGACAAGCACTTGCCCACAATAGGAGAGCCTAGTCCATGCAGCTCACTGAAAACTTCTTCAGTTATAAAAAATATGTATCAAAGGAAAATGAAAGTAACTCTTATTAATGTAACAATAGTCTATGCTTGTAAAAAAACCTCGAAATCTGCTATTTTAATGAGGATAGTGGGCATTCTATGTTTATCTCAGATTCCGCTGCAAGAAAAGAGATACAAATTACTCTTGCAGAGACTTTCTGTTTTCACAAGATTGAGTTTTGGGCTGAGTTTATTTGTTTGTTTGTTTTAAACTGAAATAACCAACATTCAAATAAAGCATGTGGTTGTTCTCCATGTAAAGAAAGAGAAATGCTTTCCATTTTTTAGAGTCAGCTACATCTGAAAGGAGCTTAAAGACCAAAAAAAAAAAGAAGAAAAGCAATAGGTTTCTTTTTTTAAGTAAAAAATAATGGATTTACCCAGCAAAGGAAAGATTTAAATTTAAGGACTTGAGAAACACTGCTGGAAAAGTCCAGACTTTCATGCTATCATGGCACAGACAGAAATACATGGATGTAGCAATTATGTGCAGATATGTCACTGAGGAATACTAATACTGTGTTATGGAATTAAACAGAGAGATTGAAATTAGCTGCAAACTAAAGGTGGGGAGGAAGAGAGTCCAATTTTTGACCTAAGGCTCTGAGGGTATACTTTAAATATTTGAAATGCAAGATCAGAACCATCAGGATTGATGGAGATGGAATCCAGGTTCATTTCAGTTACAGAGAAGAAATCTTTTAAGGAAATAAAATCAAATTGAGACCCATCAAACAGCAGAGAAGGTCACAGCAAAAATAGTCCCTTGCTCTCACACTTCTTAGTTTAGCTTCTACAAAATAAACATTTTTCTCCCACTTTTATTTTTAACAAATTTTCAAATGTTTATGACAAGAAAACGGAGACAAGATTGCATTTGGTTTGTCTATGGCGCCACTTGTTGCTATAGGGAGACTACTTGGAAAAGGTGATGAGTGGTAAGTTGGTGAATGATATTAATAGAGAAACAATAGACAAATTGCTCTCAACGTTGTGGTTAACCCTTCAGTGCTCACGCTTTGTTTTCTCCCTCTTCTTCAGGAGGCCCAGACCCAGGACAGCGATTACATCTCCCTGCACAAGCTGCTAATTCTTTTCCCCTTCAAAATGTTAGCATTTTTCTCCCTTTCATTTCCATGAGCACTGTCTATTGAAAACATTTTTGGAAGTTGGGGGGGAAGAAACTCACTGAAATTATTCAGGTCCTTAAGGAGAACTGAACTTTTCATGCTTCAGTAAAAAGGATGATTTGTGCCTTCAGTACAAGTCAAATACCATCTAGCGTTATTTATTTTTCTGAAGGTGTAGGTGGAGAAAGGAAAAACTCCACCCATGATACCAGCCAAGCAGAGCGCTGAAGCATGCAAACAACTAAGTACTTATTGTAAAAATATAGCTTTGTTGAACGTGAAGAACATCCCTTTAAAAGCCTTTAATAAAGGGGAAAAAAAAGGCCACATAAAAATGATTTGCAGTTTCCCAATGAGCACATCAATTTACTTAATTAAATATTGCTTTCAAAGTTGCAGTCACAATAGCTCTTGTCCCTTGCCAGTTGCAGTAAGAAAGATACATTGAAAAACGATGTCAGCTGAATACTAGCATTGATGTTGATGCCAACTGTCCAAAGCCTTGCCAAGCCACTGACGTTTAGAGTGAGGACTCCCTCATTTTCAGCTCTTTTTAAGGCTTTGTTAAAGTACTGAAATTCTAGAAGCCCATTTTTGTGCATCTTGCAGAGACATACAAGACCTTCTATTCTCAATCAGGACAAGATCCTTCTACCATGCTGAGGTTTCTCAATGGAAAGAGTTTGTGTCACAAATTATTTTTATATTCATTGCTGACTAACAGATTTTGATCCCACATTTTGTTTCATAAGATATAAGCTCACTTTGCAAGTGCACTCACATGTTAATTCAGTGATTTTCATGTTGATTTTTAAAAAAATAATCTTTCCTCCCCTAAAGTGCCACTCATTCTCTGAAATTAATCTACCACATTCAGGTCATTATAGCTTGACACCTACGTTTTTTTGTTGGTTTCTCATTTCTGCACAGAACAGGACTCAGATACATTCCATTAAGTAGATTTCTTTAGCTTTACCTGCATCCTCAGTTAATTCCAGCCTACTAACTTTTAGTAAAAAAGAAATTGTTGTATTCTCCTTCATCAAAAAGCTATGTTTCTAAGTAAGGGAAGAATCCAAGAACAAAACCAGTTTTGAGCAATAGTGTGATTCTGGCAGATCCTTGAGCATGAGAACTGAAAGGTGAGATCACACAAAGTGCAGTGAGAACAGTGAAGACAAAACCATCTCACTTCCCCATTCCCCACACCCCCCTTCCCTCCCCCCATCACTTTCAGTAATAGAGGCATAAAAAGCAACAATAAGATTTGTCCAGTGACACTGAAGGCAACACATGATATATACACCTATGGAACCTGTTCAGTTACCAGCAGGCTAATATTGTCTTTGATTCCTCTGAAACAGAAATTGCATTAATGACACTTCTTGTAACTAGGTCCCTCAGCCCAGAGTCTTGGTGGGGCTGTCTTGGTCCTTGTGGACTTTTAAGGCAAGATGTATAAATAAATGGTCACTGGTACTGCCTAATCACTTTCTTTGTTGTCAACTTCATTCCAGAAGCAACTGCGTTTTAACTTTGACATAATGAAGACATGCAGCTAAGACTCACATCATCTCAAAATTAAGTGAATGAAATTTTGCCATTTTCCTCTTGACAATTCTCAAAATCCACTCTTGCACTGTCATTCTATCCAAAGTCAAATGTATAGGGACCATTCACAAGGTAGAAAACCCTTCTGAAGTTATATTCAAGGAGTCCTCCTTTCTTTCTAAGACACCTTTAGTTAATCCCACTTTGTTGCCTAATATCAAATGAGTGAGTTTATTATTCACTTGGGCATAAACCAATTTATATCATAAAGTCTAATACATATTTAAAAACTTATATTTTAGGACACATCACTTGTAACTTACTGAATAAAGGTTTTCTTTAAAGGAGTAGCAACCTTCTAAAAAGCACCATGTGTCAAGACTCATTTACAGTCAATTATATTTTAGTGCAACACAAACACAGACTGTGCTCATTAATAACCCAGCATTATTAAAAGGAAGTTTAAAAAGCCCAAAATTTAGTCCTGTATTCCTATCACACACAAACATAGGTCTTTAGACCAGTATTTCCACTCACATGAAGCAGAAGTGTATCCTCATAGCCTTATTATCTGCCTTGGAATTTGTCTTTTAAGCAAAGTTAGATTCCAAATGCTTAATCTAAATGCCATCTCAGGATTGAAACAAATGTCACTGTGGTGTACAGCCATGGGAGGGGAAAACAAAAAAAATCAAATCTGAACAGTCACTCTTCAGACCTACTGTCGTCAGAAGGAGCAGAGGGTACTGAACACCTCGTAAGCCTAAGTTCTGCATTTTAATTTAATTACAACTGTAATTTAACTCAGAATACAAAAAACAATAACTAAATGTCTTCATGATTCCCTAGTGCATAAGTTGCACGTTGCATATTCTCTCCATTGCTTTGTCCAGGCCTCCAAAGCCTTAGAGAGACTGTTGCACCATTTCTTGAGGCATTTGTCTCAAAGTTTCAATGGCAAACCAAATAAGAGACAGAGAATAAAAGGGACTATCACAGCAGAGGGCGATTCTCTGTGTTGTGTAACATCACAGCTTGAAATTATAATTAAATTAGTCATACAGAAAAAAAACAACCTTATAAATCATATTACATGTAAAAATTCTTCATAATCTTAAAGACCTCCTTTTATCGCAGTGAATTCATGATCCAGTTTTCGGTGGCTCCCTTCACAAAATTTTGCCCACAGAACCAAAGAGGCTGGATAAACAAATGTAGGAATGAAGGACCAAGTGTTAACTCTTTGAACTTACAGGTGTGAGCTTGGTGCCTTCAGCATTATGAGCATCACCTGGTAGGTATATTGAGGTCTCTTTACTGCTGCATTTTTGCCACCTTCCTTTAATGCTGGCTAACATTTGACCAATATTTTACTTTACTACAAGAAACAGAAAGCATTCTCATCCTGGTGGCCCAGCTAACACACCCAGTGATCAAATGATTCTTTCCCATCTAGAGTTCCTTCAATTTTTTTTTTTCCTGACAGTAACTAAGAGACTATAAAACCCTCTCTCTGTTTTTCTTTTATAAGCAGAAGTCTTCCATAAGTCAACATATCTGCTTTTTTGCATTGACATCTACATACAGTCCAACAGGTCCTAACATCTGGAATTGCAACATTTAATCAATCCTGGAAAACTGCCCTTTATTGCTCTCTGAAAAAAATACTGACAGTGTTTATTCTGTGTAGTGGAATAGGTTGCTATTACTTAAGATTTTCATGTGCTCCAAACAGCATACACATGCAATGCAACTACACTGTGTAACATGCTGGAAAACCAGCAGTTAATAGCACAGTTGTGGAGAAAGAAGAATGTAGTGACTCAAGACAAAAACCCAGCTCACCCAGAAAATGCTATGTGCTCTTGAATGTTTACACAGGGCAGGCAGACCATTTCTACTTTGCTGTATCCAAGGATACATCAGATGGCTTCATGCCATAGCAGAAGCCACAACTTTCTCTTCTTCCATAGGGTAAAGGGCTGACTCAACCAGTGCCACAGGTCCTGCAATCCCAAGGAGTCTGTATTTTCAAACCTAAAACTGAGAGGCTTTCCAAGTAGCCTTGTCTTCACACACACTTTAATTAATTAAATAAATAAATAATCAAGCAGCTCTACATTGTGCTCTGCTTTTTCATTCATCCTTCTTGTTTTTATCAAGCAAGCATGACTAAAGTGCTATTGTGATGCACTTTTCTCAGAAATGTGGCCAAGTGAGGCTACCTCCACTGTGTTTCCACGGGTGTTTAACATTAAAAAAGAGCACTCAGCTGGGCAATGGGTAAGTCATTACATCCTGCTTTAAAACAACAGGCACTATACATAAACCATGCTCTCATGCAAATCTGACCTACATAATGCTGAAATCTTCCAATGTCAGGAAGGTTTCACAAGTAATTCCGTGTGTCCCATAGCTGTAAAACTGGTGTTATTTTAGCACCACAGGAAGCACCCCATTTGCCTTCAACAGCTTATTGTGGCATGCTTCAACCCTTGCGACGTCCTTCCAGTTTCTTACAGTTGGGCCAGGAAGTTTAAATGGGACAAACATCTTCAGAACCATACATGATATGCCAAGAAATGCTCTTTCAGCATACACAAGATTTATCCACCTTGGACAGACTGTAACAACTCTTTGTGACACCAAAAAAAACCAACCAAAAAAAAAAACCAAAAAACCCCAAACAAACAAACAAACAAAAAAAACCCCACACAACCAAAAAACACACCACACAACAACAAAAAACCACACCAAAAAAACCAACCAAAACAAAACAACATCAAAAAATTTTAAAAAGGAATTCTCTAGATTGTTTATATAAGATCAACATGAAACTGCTGACTTCATCTGGGCCAGAGTTTTATTCCTTATCCCTACAGAAATGCTGAATATTCATTTTAGGATCGAAGATACAAAGACCAATGTAAAGCAGAGCAGGAACAATAGGGTAGTATTGTTTTGCTATGGGAATATCTCAAATCTTTCTTTGAAAATCAGACTCTGGAGCACAATTATACCACATCTCTGACCTCATACATGATGGCCGGAGTATTTTAGATAGGCTCTGCTCCAACAGTTTTTACTGAATTTAAATGCTTCAGTTTGAATAAGGCCTTGATTTCTCTAGACTGAAAACTGTTAATTCTTTGCTTTGACAGAAAATTATAACAGGTTTCAATTTTTTAAACCGTTTTTCAATCCCAGAATGACTTTTTTTTTGAAACCCAAGGACAGGAAAACATGTTTTTAAGATGGGCTTCTATCCTAAAATCCATCTAATCTTTTCAGCTGACAACTGTAGGTCAGTAAAGTTTGTTGTAGCACAAGCCATTAGCTCTAATTTCACATTTCAAGACTTAAAATTTTTCACTCATTCTGCCAAATAAATTCTAGTCTTTCCATTCCTTTTGCAGAAGACTTGTAGTTTCAAAATTGGCCACTTCTACACAGAAAAGGACTCCTTATTTTTGATAGTGACATTCACTATGTTTATCTGCACAAAAAGTTTATTAAAAGAGCATTTCTGAATACCAATACTAAATATTCCTAAATACATTGCTCAGCCACAGTAAATACAATCAGTTTATTCATCTCTTCATGGAAAGCTTACACTTATTTGTGCTCCATTAACCTAAAAGTCCTTCCAGCATGCTTATCATCATTCACTCTGTGATTTTAGAAAAAAAAAAAAAAAAACAAAAAAACCCTCCTACCGTAATAAAAGGGATTAAATGCTTCTCTGAATCATGTTATTAAACACCACCTACTTCCACCTTATAAGGATGCCTTATAAACTCCTTCCTTATAAAAAGCAGGAAAAACAAAAGGATATAAATTTTAAATTAGATTATGTTGACTAAGGCCCAAGTCACCCATATCTGAGACTTGGAAATATACTGTTCTGTCACAAGATAAATATTTTAAAAGTTGACGGTCTTCAAAATAGCTGGAAAGTGGAAGCATTGCTCAGAAAATTAATATTGCTCTTGAAGTATTTTTTAAGCAACAGAAATGAAAGCTTGAACCTAATTCCAAACACAAAATGAAATTATTTCTTCCATGCTTTTTCTGACCTCAGTGAAAATTCCTTGCATTGGAAAGAAATCAAATCCCCAGGACATATCAATGGATAAAATTTTATCAGCAGGAACATATTAATTCAAACTAGTCAGGCCTGAAAAGAATAAATTTGTAGTAACATCCTCCTTAATAGTATTCAACTTTGTAATGCATTTTCTGATGTGCATTTTATAATAATTCTATGCTGTAAATAACCAGAAGTACTACGTCTGGGGGCTGTGTTTTGGTTTGACTTTGACTTTCACCTAAAAACCTTGATCTGAAGTAAGAAGGTACTAAGGCATATAGACACTGGCTACTTATCTGGTTCTAAGTTGAACTGTATTTCACTGACTTCTCTTGTGGCAACATGGAGAATGTTAAGGAGAAATTATTTAATAATTATTTTAGCTAAAGAGACTAAAAAAGTTTGAAAAAGTTCTTAACATGCTTGCTGAATAAAACAACTGCTCCCTTCATGGGCTAACATTGGTCTGAAAGAGAATGTCATTGCTGAGAAAAACAAACAAACCAGAATCCAAAACTGTTTGCTTTATTTCACCATGTAATGTCATTAAAGCTAATGAAATCATCCCTCTCATTAAGATTATTTGACACAGTTCCTAGTGCAAACAATCCTACGTAGAGCAGGTAAAAAGGTAGACATTGCATTCAGCAGTGAAAAAATTATAATTGTCCTGCTTTTTCTTCTCCATGACTGACTTGATACACAGCAATTTTCTAATGCTCTTGCTAACAATAGCAGACAGGAAGAGTGCAGTTCAACCTAGTTTATGTTTAGGAAGAGGAGCACTGAATTCCCACAACTACTCCTTGAATACAGCATCAAGTCGAAGGAGCAGCAAGGGAAACAATGGAAGGCTTCCATATGCATAAGAATATTGTTTCTCTCCTTTGAAGAGCTTTTCATTAGACAATCCCACAAGATAAAGGAGACTTTAGTAGAAAAGAAAAACACTGAGCTGTATGGTAGTGAATAAAAACCAAAACTACAGAATAGTCATGCCTCATTTATCACCATGGAATAATTTCTCTCAAAGAATTCCTAGTTGTTTCCAGAGACAAATTTAGGTAGTGAATCAGAAAAGTGGGAAGGTTCACATAAGGGAAATTCCTCAGGCTTCTTCTTGAACTATTCTTTGGACTCGTAGATCCCTTACCTTAACAGTTTGGTTCAGTAACCTACCAAAAATTACCTAAGACCAATCTTCCGCCACACCAGTGAACTGAATGAGTAACACACGCTGTCCTTCATCCACCAGAGCTAGCAGCAGGAAAAGGGTTAGGATGGGCCTCCCTTTTCTCAAAGGTGAGGCAGTAGATTTGCTCAGATGCACCCTTAAGCCACAGCATGCATCAGCTTCCT
>JANIJG010003745.1:2045-22764 GCA_024611175.1 Megaceryle torquata
GTCAGGGTTAATAAAGCCTCATCACCACAAAACAAACCCCCAAAGCTACTTCCCCCCCCCCCCCCCCATCCATCCATCCATGACATCCTCCCTTCAGGCTTCACTCTGAAGCAGCCTCCTTCCTTCCTGTCCAACACACCAGGACACATCCCTGTATGTCCCTGTCCCCACCTGGCTTTAAGGGATGAGGCAACCACACTTGGCTAACACGGGCTCACCAACCCCTGTGCAAAGAGAGGCAGCAGGGAAGCCTGTGTTAAAGACAGCCCACCTTATTTAAACCAGCCTCCTCTCTGCATCTCTCCCTGCCCGCTCCAGCTGGCACAATGTCATGCTAAGCCTGTGCCAGCACCCCGTCTTGTTTAGAAGCCCCTCCATCACTCTCAGATTTATATGTATTTCATTTTGTTTATATCTCTTTCTCCCTTTCCAGCAGGCCCTGTTGCTTACAGACACTGACACAGGAGAAAAACAACACTGTTAAGCAAGGACATGAACCCACCTGCTGCTCTGCCATCCCATGTCACGACCTGATACAACCTTGTACATTAATTAATGGGAACTGGTTCCTTACAGCACCCAGACATGCTGTTCCCAAGCTTTTGCTGTTGTTGCTTTGACAAGGCCTGCTGGAAGAGAGGATTTGGTATCCAGCTGTTGGGTCAAGGTAGTAGGGTGCTAGGGTAAGGAGCAACCTCATAAAAATACAATTCTTAAAGCACTGATGATGGAGCAGACACTAATTACATCTGCCAATGTGACTGTCAGACAGTAGAGTCCCCAGCCCACCTCCAGCATGCATGTTAGGTGCAGCAGGCCATGAGGGACCACCTCTAAACACACCTGTACAACCTCTCCTGGATGAATGGTTGTGCTTGAGTGCAAATAAGCAAGCCCTGAAAAAATTGATGTTAAAGTTGTCCTGCAGTTTGCTTCATTAGAACGGGAGCAGGATTTTCACATTTCAGGTCTGTAAAGCTGAGATTTGTTATGGGCATAGTAGTAAATAGTTGCTTTATTCCACACACACACACCTCCCCCCGCCCCAAAAAAGAGAGCAAATGCTTTTGATTGCAGCTGTTGTCAGTGGCACATAAACACTTTAATTTGGTCTGAATCTGGAAAAACATTTTTGCTTACATATTTAGAAACACCACCTCACCATTATGATGCAAATTATTACACCCAGTCTACACCTCTGGCCAGCGAGTTGCAGAGCATCAAACATTTCTCAGGGGTTGGTTACAAGGAAGTTGTGCATTCAGGGCACTGGTTTCATGTTGCTTGGTGATATGAATTCTTGTTGCCCAAGTTCTTCTATAGGTAGCGTGACATGCACGACAGCCAGAAAAGATAGTCTTTTAAAAGGATTCAACTCTCATTTTTTATCAAGTTCAAAATAGATTCTATTTTTTCCAGAGTCTTTAGTCATTGCTGTCATAGCAATTGGGTTCACTGGAATAAAAGGTGACTGGGGGGCTACCATGTTTACAGCTATGGAAATAATCTATGTCCACTGGCCTTTCTCTAGCATTTGCCTGTTAATTAATAATTGGTACATTGCCAGTAACAAAGGAGAGATAGGAACGAGTCCCAGGTTGTAAAATCATCAAGGTTATCTTGTTCTTCCTGTTCCACAGCGGCAAAGCAAGAACGGGATAAATCAAGTGCAGCCAGGTTGTGGTGATATGGGGCACTCACCCCTGGGGACCATGAGCTGCTTTTCCGGGGGAGCCACGTAGCAGCACATCCTGTCCCACCACATCTCCTAGGCTTATCACAGCGGCTGCAAGCACGTTCTCCCCCAGCTACTGGAAAGCAGCAGACACAGGATTTTCCCTTGAACCTGGGATTGCCTGGAATTCCCAGGTACCTGCTTACAGCCACCCTTGTGAACATGGTCAGTGCCCCCTCCCCCACAGCAAGTTCACCATGAGGGACCAGCACCCACCTCATCAGAAACACCGACTGGCTTCTTTCCACGGGGAGCAACTGTAAGTCCAGCATGGGTGGTAGTCATTTATATTATGGCAGTGCTTGGCCCGGGCCCCTCACACCTCATCCCATAGTATTAATGACGTATCTTAGCACCACAGCCCCCACTGCAAAGCATGCACCTACCAGTTGGGCCCAAACCGCTGCAGGCTGCAGGCACACATGTGCTGAAACCCTTCCCAACCTCCCTCTTGTTAATACTCACCCAGCGCTCCCGGGTCAAACTTGCATGTAAGGCCAGTGCAGCTGGAATTAATTTTCTGTGATCCACAAAAGCTTATCCAGGACACAAGTCTATCTGATTTTTGTGGGCAGACTGGTGTGGCTAGAGGACACCTGGAAAGCATGAGAATAACCCGAGTGTGCTTTTGTGACCAAGGAGGGTAAGAACACAAGATAAGAGGTTGAAATTTAAATAATAATAGGAGCTTAAAGATTGTTCCTGAGGCATGCAAGCACTTCAGCGGCAACTCTGATTTTCAAACACCGAAGATAAGAAAAAATTAGAAATGCAAAGACCAGATGTAACTGGAGCTGGAGCATCTCAGTTCCTCCAGGAATTAACCTGTTTTTTTCCCACCCAAATATTTGAGCCCGGAATTTAGCCAAGCAAAGAGCCCCTCCTAGGAAAGACAAAGTTTGTCAGCAAGGCTTGCCGGCGACTTGAACACATTTCAGTAGTCTCCTCATGGTCATTTTCCCCACTTTCTCTCCCCGACACACGCATGCAAAGCAGAACAGCAAGAGCAACCACTACAGAGATGGTTTGCTCCACTTCCCTTCGCTTCTGTGCCTTGGCAAGATGGGGGATATGCGAGTGGTGTGTTCAGCTTTGGCAAAACCACTCGAGTTGAAGAGATTGTCACATCTGTCCATGTCCCCCAGAGCACACTACTTGTTATTTTCTGGAGGTTTGCAGCTTGCTCTTGAAGGAAAAAAAGGCCAGGATAACGATGGCAGAAAGAAACTCGCCCCTGCCGTGTGTGCTCTCATTTTCAAGCTGTGGGTAGAGCTGCATTGTGCTCATATTGATTTGCCTTTGCCAAGAATAATTACTCCCTGAGCTGCTTGAATTAAAACCAGTGTTTCCCTACTCTAGAAGGACATACCTGCCTTTCTGAGACAAAGGCTGCAGTAACCAACAGTGTTTTTCTCTCAGTGAGACTCTTTCTCCTTGCGGGCATACAGTACAGCAGTGCAGAGTGCAGTCAAGAGGATGGAGAAAAATCCACTTGAAATTCAACTTCTCTATCAGCAGAAACCAGACAACAATTACTTTGCAAACAACACAAAGGTGCCCACTATGTACAAAACATCTTTTTGTGTGTGTGTGTCCTGGAAACGTGAGCACCTTACCTCGGTTCAGAGGCATCACACAGCATTTTGCAGCAAGACCTGAAGAGCTGCAAAGCTGAAAACTGCCAGGCAGTGGAGGCTGCAGCTGAGTCTCTTTGAAGGTGAGAAAACTGTTTATATTTAGGAAAAAAATATGCTGGACCCACTTCAGCTGAACCACTTCCATTTTGCTTTTATATTTTAGCAGCTGCAGTTTTAAGCACCAGCAAAATCCCAGCTGGTGGGAAGACTACCAGTCCTCACATGTCACCTAGATTTTTTAAACCATTTTGGCTTGAGGCATCTCCTGGATGAAGCTCTGCTACATGATTTCCCTTGGACTCTCACAGTGCCAGGTTGAGTAAAGTGACTCCAATTAAAACCATTCCTGTATCTGGAAGAGTGCTGACATCCAAGCTGGCTGTTTCTGGGTGGCAAAGAAAACTAAGTCAACACTGTGCACGGGAGTTTTTCAAGACACTCCCATCTATTTGGCAGCCACCACTGGAGTGAAATCCTGCTCAGCCCACAGGGGCTGCAGCCCAGTGGTGGGAGTGCAGTGAGTGTTTTGTCATAGGGGCTTGGGGCTGGCACTCCTCATTGAGGGCTCCTCTTGGGTGGCATGAGCAGAAGGGTCTCCAAAATCAGGGTAGAGAGAGTGGCCCTGTCTCGGGATGGGCAGCAGCAGCTTGTTCCTGGGGCTGCAGGGTTGGGATGGAACCTGTCTGGGCTGTTTTGAAGCTACCTCCAAGGCACTCATCAGGCCATATCCAGAGGGAGATTTGTACCAGCTCTCTGAGGATCCTAGCAGGACACTAGTTTCTGGTTCATGCCCACTGCTCCCTGCTTTCTCTGTGCCAGCCCCTGGGTGCAGGCACCCATCCAGAACATTGGGTGCCCAGCTTGCAGCGCACCCAAGGACCTCACTCCCAGCTGGAGAGCTCCTGCCGTGTGCCATCCAGCTGCTGCTGGCTTCTTGTAGGTGCTCGGGGCTCATCTGATTTCCCCCAGCTCAGCAGTTCCCCTGTGACCTTTCCATGTGTATTTATGCTTGTAAAAGCCACCTTGAAGGCCACAGGCCATTTGCTGCACTGCACTGCTGAGTTACTCCCCCCCATTACTTCATTGCACTGAGCGGAGGCCAGCAGTACCACCCAGGGTGCAGGATGTGGCCCCCAGTGTATCAGAATTACAATATATCAAAGAAGGAGATCAGAAAGCTTTTATCTTCTTATTGTAGGATCTGTGGATAAACTTCAGAAAAAAAAAAAACAACCCAAACAAAACCAAACAAAACAAAGGGAAATTAAGTAATCCACATATCTATTTTTAATATCCAGCCTCATACCTACGGGTTACTGAAAAATTACCTGGAGGGAAAAGACCTCCTGCATTAGGGTTGGAGATCAGCAACATAATGAGAGTAAATGAGTTTTCTTCACATTGCTTGATGGAGAAATCCCTCTGACGTGGATGTGCTCACTATAAATAAATAATACTTCAGAAACCAGCATGCAGCACAGATGAGATCTAGCCTTGTGAATTAGTAAACCACTGTCCCATGTATAGAATCTCTGCAGGTTTTGTGTTTGATCCCATACATATATATACATACCTCCCTCATGTAAACAGTCCTCTGAAGTTAATGGAGCTGTACTAATTTGCAATGGTTGGGGATTAAGCCATTTGGGTTAAGCATTTCTGCCCGCTCTGACTGCAGCTTGTTGTAGTTACAGGGCTGTAGGTTGACTCAAAGGTGTTCCTGCTTTGGGAAAAACCCCAGACTTCCATGGCTGTTGCACCATATCACTGGCAGGCCTGTGTCACAGCCCAGGTATGAGCATTCTCCCTTCACAGGCCATGTCCTCAGGCAGAGAAATCCCACTCCCACCCTGCAGAGGAGGGTGCAGCCATCTTGTTGGAAGCCACAATGTAAAGCTCGTTTCTCTCTTTCATTCTCACTGAGGACATGCCAATGTTTTCCAGAGACCATTTCATTTCTATTATGCTGCTTGCAAGCATCTTAATTTAAATCACATTATAGATTCACCAAGGCAAAATGATCTATCCACAGCCTAAATTATAAACTGGAATGAAAACATCCTTGGGCTGTGGGAGACTAGAACAAGGACTAATTGAAATGTATAAACTTACATAACATTATTTACAGAAAGGACCCTGATTGTCAAAGGCCCCGAGAGAGCTGGAACATGGGAATGTTTGTTCTCCCTGCAAAGAAAAATTAATTATGTAAGTTTATAAATTCCAGTTGCTTTGCTTGCTTGTCTCCTGATGTGCCTAAGGACTTCTTGAAAGGTATTTATGGTTCCCAGCCACTGCTTCTTGATGGTGTTTTTTAGCCTTTTACTTCTGCATGCTGTTGCCTCGCAGGATCTTGGAGAAGGGGAGCAGCTTAATGCACAATGTTCCTCGGCAGAGAAAAATGAAGATTTGTCCTGAAGTTCTGCAGTAGCAAATTTATTTTAAGGGGTTGCTTGAAAGAGGCCAAAGCTCACCAAGCCACCAGAGACTTTGCGGAGAGCAGTGGGGCAGCTGCTATATTTTGGGAGCGTGGGCAGAGCCCTGAGCCACTTGCAAGTGACTGGAATCAAACCAACACCTCTCTCTGCTCAAGCCTGCCATCTCCTCCTGACATCACCTTGCTTATTTTCTTCATTCCCTGACAGGAATAGAGAGATGCCATGAGGCTAATGCTTTACATGGCTTGATTTGCAAGGCAGGAAAAGCGCCACTTACTACTCAAATGCGCTATAATTTCCCAGCAATGCTGTATTTGGCCAAGGCTGCCAACTGGCCATAAAGCTCGGGAAACATGGCAAAGAAATTACGTATCATCAAACCAAAACGATGAATGTTGCTCCCCAGGCTCCTCTCAGAAGCACTATGGCTTTGGGTTTTGTTCTGTGATCACTGTTCCCCCCCCCCCATCTATCCTAGTATAAAACGTCACTCCTCAAGGGTCTGAGATATTTGCAAGCATCCAAAAATGCCATTTATTCAATTACCCAGTTTATGTATTCTCCAGTGCCATCTCATTACAAAAGCTAACGGCTGATTGCCTGGCTTTCATCGTGGCTGGCCACTAAGTGAATTAAAGCACAAGCTCCAAGTCGCCAGCACTCAGGGGAGATAGAAACAAGAAAACCTCTTTGGAGAAGTATTTCATACCTCGCTGTTGGCCGATGGTCCCTGACAGCACCTCATTTTCCTGCTTGATTCAATAACGCTAAGGGCAAACTATGAAATGCCCTGGGGCCAAATGCCCCAGGCAGGTTCTCAGTCCCCAGCTGCCTCAACCCTCTCCAACAAGCTTTCAAACCTGTATTCCTTCAATTTCTTGCATTTCAAGATCTGCCTTTGGGGGTTTGAGCATGGGGATGATGAACCCTCTTACATTTGGGAGGAAAGCTTCATAGCACCCGACTCTACCACCATGGATTTTGTGCTGAAATAACAAGCTCAGATAATATCCCAAAATAATCCCACCCAAATGGTACCAGCAGTTCAGAGGTGGATTTTTGAGGTTGTAGCTGCATGCCCGTTGTCACCTTTTAATGGGAGGTGACACATCATGTCCTTTCAGGACTCTGGTAGCCCCAGGGGTCACCCCTGGAATTCATGCTACTGGGTAAGGGCATTTTTGGTGGTGTATATGCATCCCTCTGGAGGAGAGGGGACTCATCCACAGCTTTGGCAAGGCTTGACTAAACCAGGGTAACCTTTATGGGTAGAAATGGCTTTATTTTGCTGTGCTGAAGGGAGAAAGCGTTGATGCTGGTGGCTGCCTGTCTTCCTGTGCCATCACCTTTACCTCCAGACATGGTGAGGGATGCCCAGGAGCACAGTTCTGGCCTCCATGTTAGGTTAAACTGCACCCTGAGCCTTGCTTCCCTGGGATTTGGGAATAATTTAAGAGGTGGATCTTAACAGGCCTGTCTCCAAGGTGAGGAGTCATCTGTATTTCTGGTCACAAGCCACATGAAACATAATGCATGAAAAAAGTCATCAGTGGCCTCTGCGAAGGACCACTACGCTCCCCCTGCCTGGCCACTGCTGTGAGGCACCGCCTTCTTAAAAAGGCTCCCTCTGTTCCCAGCACTGACTGAGCTCCTCTTTATAAATATTTGGAATAAAGAAATAAACTGTTGAAATTCCCCAGAAGGGGAAGGAAACATTTCCTCCAGCCATGTGTGGCAAGTGTGAGTCATCAGGTAAAACTTCTCAGAGACTTGTGCATCTGCAAATGGCTGGTAAATATCTAAATTGGGAAATGTCCTCAGAAAAATAGTAAGTGATTTATTTTATCAATAGAAAGCAAAGAACATCTCAAAATATCAACCAGTTTATCAAAATGTTAAAGCACAATAAAATGTGGAGGTCATGGACTCCATCGAAAACCCTCCTGTGAAACACAATAAAAAGTACATGTTAATCTTGATATTTACACTTGCAAAAAGGACCTCTAAGAAAGAAAAGTAGGAATGGAAATGTAAATTAAAATTAGATTAAGTAACCTGAACAATGGGAATGTAAATCGACACCAATATAAAATAAATATGCCTTGTCATCTGCTGCATTCCATGACCCAAAGCTTTAAAAAATACAGTGCTTGCTTGTCTTGGATTTGGAAAAACATGGTGTGCCTAAACTACTATTTTTTTCAAATACAGATATGCCTAGAAAAATCCTCCAAAATTTCAGCAGTTCTGGGAATATGCAGACAGCGAAAAAGGAAAATTGCGCTAAGAGGTATCATCTTTCCAAGCAGAGTGCAAGTGCAGGGCTTGCCAATTGTTTAATGCGTGATTGAAGGTGACAGCACTTGCAGATATTTTAGGGAGCACCAGATTATAAACGAGTGGCAACTTGGAGGGATTCCCAGAAAATAAGAAGCAATTACATGAATAAATTGCAGGGCATTTTAGAAGTGCAAAAGGTGACATCTGAGGAAGAACCCACTGAAGGTTGCAACAACACATGGCTGCTTATGAGTCTTTGGTAAGAGCAGCAGAGCATGGGATGGGCTGCACACCTGGAGTTGCATATCTGGAGTCATCACGTGCGTGGTGCTAGAGCTGCAGTACCAGCCCTTGCTTGCAGTGAGACTAATCCACCATGGCTTTGGCGAGACATCACCCAGGAAACCTCCAGCAAAAGTGGGGCTGGAGGAAATTGCTGGTGCCATCACGTGCTGTCCCCTTGCCTGAGCAGCATCTACCTGGACACTTCCTGTCCTGCCTCCACCAACATGATGCAGGTTAGATTAAATATCCAGGCTTTGATTGAAGCCAAGCCTAGCCCAGCCTGACAGCACAGAGCAGTCCCACTCGTAAGTAGTTTTTAGTTGTTAGTAAACTTGGAAGGCTGGAGATTCAGCAGTTGGCCCTCTGGCACTTTTTTGAGGTTTAGAACATCGGAATGTGGCATGAATTGTGTCCCAGCTTGTTCCCTGGCTGCTTTTAAGGATCAAGTAGGGAAACCTCTCCCAGGTGGGGACTCAAAGCAGGAGCACTTCTCCAACCCTTGCTCCCACTGCTTCCCCATCTCCCTCACTTTCCTCCTCTAGATGTGCTGAGCTATTTGTGTCCCTGCTGTAAATCTACAAACTGCCCAGCAGGCTCAACTGGCAGCTCGGGACATGCCGCCATGTGGCTGTTCCTTTGCAGGAAGGAGGAAGAGGAGGAGTGGGTGATGGCCCTGGTGTCACACTGCTGGCATGGCTCAGCACACAGGCACAGGTGATGGTGACCCAGCAGGCAGCAGTGGTCTCCAAAACAGGAACGAGGCCCCTGTAGCCAACAGGGCTGTGCTGGGATGTCCGCTTGGGTGGACCCACACAGGAGGCCAACATTCACGCGTGGCCCCAGCTGCAGTGGGAGCTGCCTGGCCACACGTTCAGGCTGAATCTGGTTTACTTCTAGGCTTTGGGGAAGGAAATTGAAATCTCTCCTGAAACAAGCAAGCAGGAGCTTTCATTTGCCAACACCACAGAGTTATTGATAGCAAGTAACATCCCTGAATTGCAACAAAGATCCATGACTGCTTCTGTCCTTTGCTCAGGGAAGCAAACCAGAGCTGCAATGGAGGCCACTTCTCCAAGTTCGGCCAAATGTGGCAAATAGGTTCAAAACTCCGTAGGAAGGGACAGATGGATGGACACATACTTAAACCATCTCAGTAGGAAGGCACAGTCCTGCTGAAGGGGGAAATCTGTTCTACGTGCCCCAGTAGCAGCTGGGGATTCCAGCACTGTGGGGAAGCGCAGCATCCTCTTTCCCTGCCTATGTCAAACCTCCCGAAGCAGAAACAATTTTGCTGCCCCTTGACACTCCTGGGCCCATACCAAGGGCCAGGCTGAACGAGGTTCTCAGGACACTCAAACTTTTTTCCCCTCATTCGGCACAGTAGTTTGCAAAGATCCACCAAGGAGAAAATCAGGATCATTAGATATTCAGGGGAGGGAGGATTAGGAAGAGAGAGGAGTGGCCACCCATAAAAAACTGCCCCTTTTTAAACTTCACACCTCTTCTAGGAAAGTATCCAACTATTTAATAAATGACTCTGATGTTTTTTGCTTCAGCCTCCTTGCCTGGTTAGCCATTTCATATATTTATTACTCTTTGTATGAAATAATACTTCCTGACATCTGTTCCCAGTTTGTTTCTCTTTAATTTCCATTTATAGCACATTTTCCTATCCTCAGACCATGTTAAAATAAAACAATAAGCATGTTTGACATGGTGCAAGTTACTTAAGATCATGATCCTTCCCTGACCTTGAGTTTTTGGTCTTTTTTTTTTTTTAAACACACTCTACACCACAGAAAAAACATTTTATGAATGTTGACAAAAAAGCAAGTGGAAAGCTCAGAGAGTCAACAACCACTCTGCATTTCACACCTGTGCCAGCAGCCCCTTACCTGGGGATCAGTTGGTGGTCAGTCCAGTTCCACTCTGACAAGTATCAGCTGGAGGCAGATGGGGAAATTAAGGAGCTGTGGGGTTGTGGTGGAGGGAAGAACCGGGTGACCCTAAGAGAGGAGGTGGCAGTGGGACAGGTATGGGAAAGGAAATGTTAATTCCCAGTGCAGTGATACAAATTGGCTGTGGTGATGCTTTCCCAGGCAGATGGGAAAAGGTGCCCTTCCTTGCTCTAAAGAGACAGTTTGCTTCCAAGTACAATCTGGCAGCTCCACGAGCAATAAATTCACAAGGAGAAGCAATGAGGAGTACTTTAGTTATGGCACAAGAACATTTTATGTTGTCATCGCTATCTTGATACAAGCCCTCAATTTAATTTTAGCTCAGGAGGAGGTTGCTTATGAAACTAAAATAAAATGGAAAGAATCAATGTAGCCTCCAACCAAACGTGTGCACACCTTCCTGTTAAGTAACAAAGCAAAGCAATGAGCCACTGTCACCTCCAGCTGGTCTGTCACCATTTCACAGACTATCAGACAGTTGTCCAGTAGGGACCATCATGCTCCATACAAGTAGTAGCCTGCTCAGAACAGCCCCTCCATACGCTCCTACACTGATAAGCCAGTAAGCCTGGTTATTATACATCCTACTTTGACAAAGCCAACAAGGTTGTGGCCCTGAATGGAAACATCTGTAACTGACAACATTTCTACTCCATCCTCTGTAGCCGGAAGGGTAGTGCCTGCTCTGCAGTTTGACCTTAGGGCAGAGATGTGCATGCCCCTAACAGCCAAGAGCCACAGCAACCCGGGCAGTTCAGATCGTGGTGCCCTGTATGTACCGTACCCACCTCTGGAAGCTTTCTTCACACAACTGTTTTGATAGGGCTTTAACCTGCCAGGTTGACAAAGGCATCTTCCTTTTACCCAAATTCCAAGCTGAACATGCACACTCTGGAAATCCTGGGTTTAACCCAGGGCTTTTTGAGGTCAGAATAAACATCATGACAAACAGGACCAAGTTAAACTGTGCTCTGACAAAGCACTGGCCTCTCTGTGCAGCTCAATGCCAGGACTGTACCACTATAGCTTGAGAGACAGACAGCTGATAAGGGTAGGCAGTTTCTGGGGAAGCAGATCAGAAAAAGCTTTGAGAGCTCACCAGCAGGTTGTTCGATCAGGTGCTCAGCATATGCAGGGAGGGCTGTTCCTTTAGGGAAACCAGCCATTGCCCAAGGAATGCTCCCTTAATTGTTCTCTGGTCCCCCATGGCATCAGGTAGGTGTGATGGAACAGGCCAGCAAAGTTGGCCACCTGACGCCCTTGGGAACCATTTAATCCTCAGCAGCAATAGAGGCTCAGAATTGCAGAAATGGATGTTTGTGTCTCTGCTCCCTGAACTTGCTGCACCACTTCTACTCTCCCAGGCTTTAAGCTGGCAGTTCATGCAGGTGGATTTGTCCTACATAGCCCATGGTTTGGAAGGATAAACATGAGTTGCCCCTAGTCTGCCTGTTTCTTCTGCTCATTTCTCCCCTGCCACAACTGGCCAATTTACCTTTGCTGTTCATCCAGCCCAGTATTTACACTATCTGGAAGACTCAAAAATTGACTGAGGGGACAAAGAGAAAAACTATGCTACACTTGAAGGCCTGGTTATGCAAAGTTTTATGCAAACAATGCTGCTGCCACCTTGGAGAACAGGCCTGGAGGAGGGGACGGAGGAAGATTCACACTGTGACTTAGCCCATACCTGGTTGTGAACGCAGTGCGCAGTTATAATCAGGATTTAACAATCATTCCCTATTTTATGTGCAGAAACAGGAATTACAAAAAAGTACCAATGGTCATTCGTTCTCTGAATTGAAATCTCTTTATTCAATTAAGTGGTCTGAGTCAACAAAGTCATGCTCTCCTCTATTTCCGAGAGTTTCTTCAGCATCTGGCTCAACTTGGCCTCATCAAACTCCAGACAGAGAAACTCCGATTCCTACAAAACAAAATTGCAAGAACAACAGATGAAAAAGATAATGTTTTTTCAGGCATACAACGGAGGCAGGATAGTGAGTTCTGGTTTCCTGACAATTTGCATCCCGTGTCTCAGGACAATTTTTTCCTGGTACCACTTCAATAACCTCAGTGGACCCAGAGTTTGTCTCCACATCTACTGAGCAAGAGCAGTAGTGCTGGCACCAGCGGATGCCCAAGTGTTCATAAGAAGGCTGAGCTCTGGCCACCTTTCCTTTCAATGCAGCCATCAGTCTGGGTCTCTCCTTAGCTGCAGACTTTTGAAAAATGTGTTGACGTTTAATTGTATCTGGGACTTCCACTTTTCTTTCCCATCTGATGATTCCCAAAGCTTGTCACTGCAGATGCTGGGACCCGCAATGTGGTTGGAACCACTGCACAAAGCTCGTCACATATGAAAAAAACAGATTTTATACAGGGGAAAACAAGAATCCAAAACACAGTCTTATACCAGGACATCCTGGTCTGGAAATTCAAAAGGGTTTTATAATCTCTTAAATGCAGGCTCTAGTGTCAATATGAACTTAGAAGCAAGGTAATAAGCAGCACTGATTTGTTCTGAAAAGTCCTGTCACATCTTAAAAAGTGGATATTCTCTGACAAGGTGGATGGTGGGATATAGTAAAAATTATCTTGCAAAAGGCTCAGAAAAAAAAAAGAACATATATGTGTGTCTATATCTATACAAATATATATTCATATAAAGTTCAAATGATATGGAACTCATTAATAAACACAAATGTGAAGAGGCCTCCTGAGATCTCCAGTCCATTAGCCTTGCCTACTGGTATGTCTATGGTTACGCAGTATTTCCTATAGTGACTGACAGAAGAAACATTTGAGATTGTGGTGAGTGTGACTGTGCAGGTTGTTTCAGGTGAAGCACCATCAGTGATAGACAGAGCTAAAATATTTGAGGATGAAAGTGCAGCCAGTATGGAGGAAGGTTTCCTTATAAGACATTGCAATAGTTTTAGCAATCAGAATGATTGTATACCCACTGAATTTCTATATGTAACACGGACCCTGTGGTGATTATAAAAGCAGAAGGGCAGCTCCTGGTTTCACCTGTTTTCTACCAGACTAAAATTTCTATCACTATTTCAAAATACATTTTTCTTCGTACAATTAGCATGTCAGCAAAACACTACAACTTTATCCTTTATGGATTAATAGTTAATACGCAAGGATTAAATCAACAACTTTTACTAACCACATTTTAGGACTGCTGCAATGAAAACTGCTACTGTTTTGCCCCAGGCAGGCATCAGGAAGAGTTTTACCTCTTACCCTCTCTCATTCTCCCACTGATTCACAGATTGTTCCATTTTTTCTAAGAACCAATACAGCAAATGAGATACAACCCAGAATGTTGACAGAAGCAGCAAGGGGATTATTTTGTGTGCAATTAACATAAAAGTCATTGCTTGAAGAACATTAAAGGGAAAGAAATGAGGTGCCAGAAGTTAGGAAGCCGAGAATGCGGAAGCACATGCAGAAGTTGTGGAACATGGGGAACTACCACAGCTCAAGGCAGAAATCAACACAGTGGTTTAAGCCTTAAAAATTGATGCTTTCTAAGACCTCCTACACTGAGAGTGGCATGCACTTTAGATTTTTTTGTGTCTTCAAATATCACTGTCTCTCCTAATAATGCTGGTACGTGCCGATTGTGCACTTACTCCAGCTACGCTGGATGAGGCAGTCTTCATGAAATGTTTATTATCTTATCTGCTAATGACCAAATCAACCAACAGACCAAGGTGCAGAGACCAAATTCTGTATTTAGTATGTGAGTGCTTCTGATTAGAAATGGTTTTGTAGAATTAAGGAGAACTTTGATCAAATGATGTATCAGTTTAGTTCAGTAATAGTCATGTAAATATATATTTAATATATTTTATATATTTATTTAATATATTTTATATATTTTATATATAACTAAGTATATAACTATACCATGTAGAATATACAGAGGACTGCTAGGAAAGGCCTTTGCTTGAGAAAGAAATTAGCTCATGAACAGCACCCAATTGGAAACTATTACTGTAGGTCGTGGTTGGTTTTTTTTTTCTAATAATCATTCATCTCCATAATATAAATCATTAGTATGTTCCAAACCATGGCAAAAGTAGCATTAAACATTTGTGACCAGTAACAGCACAGATACAAAAATCACAAAATCTAGGATTTGAAAGTAAGGGCTCTTTTGAACCATTTTTCTTGTCCTTGATGATGGTTATTGACATGTCTTATGGAAAAGTCTGTGTATAAAATACCTTGGCAAGCATAATTACAGCCCTGGGTCATAGTCCTTAATGGGATGAACTCCAAGGCTAAGCTTCTGTTGACTTATGTAGCTTTCCAGACACAACTGCACACCTCAAATCGCATGAGATCATCAACAGACTTCCCCAGGCCAGGGTGTGCCCCTGCAACATTTAAGTTCTGCATAAACTCATTTTATGGATGAATCACACGATGAGCATGAGCTGACAGAAGGCAACTGAAGCTCCCAGCTCTGGTGAAGTTTTGTGCCAGCCTAAGGTATAAGGATTTTTTTTTTTCTTCAAGTATTGCGAGTTAAAAGGAATGAAAATTGAGTGAAAGGACACTCTTGGATTACACCAAGTCTCTTCATGCCATGCCACAGAAGTCCAAGTGTATTCACAAAGCATACTTTTATCTGTAAAGCAGCTAAAACTTTCTGATGTGGATTGGACAGTATCTAAATAGTTATCACACTCTCATGTGGACCAATCTGAAATGTGACTGAGAGCGCTGTAAATCAGGCTGCTCAGAACTGGGCTGTAGATTTATTTAATACTTTTTTTAGTTTATATCCTCCAAAAAGTTCCAAAGAAGGAGAAAAAAAGAAAGAAAAAAGAAGATGGAGCTGTAAAATTAAACCTTCCCATCGCTCCCCTAGTGTGTCCTCCAGAAGCAGGACAAATTTCATTCAAAATAAGCTATTATTTCATTCAAAAGAAGTTATCAAAAAAGAACATCAACAGGCTACCAAACAGACTTATCTGAAGCTATCAACATGCAATGACAGCACCACGAGCCCATTCACCAGACAGGGAGCTGCTGTGGTGAATGTTTCATACCCAAAACATTGTAAGCAGTGCCCTGAAGGCCTCAAGTACATCACACTTGCCTACTAGACTGAAATCTGGACTTCAGCTGAGCCCTTCAAAGAGACTGATGTGGTCTTTGGAAAAAGGCACATGTACGCACACGAACTGAGTCGTTAGGGTATGTCCTTGTGCAATGGAAACAGCACGTGCGTCCCCACCTGCAGGCTGGAAAGCCAAGCTCAATGCTCTCAGAAAGGTGTGGGCATGGATGTCCATGTCTTGTGACCGTCCTGGTTTTCTCCCCACCCTCCCTCCCATTTCCCTCCTGAGCCTGGGCTATAAAAAGGAGCTGCAAAACAAACATCCAAGAAACACAAACTCCCCTCAGCTATGAATTAGATCTTCTAGGTTTTTTTTCTTTTTTGGGAACAAGACAGAGCTGAAAAAATATTTATATGAGAGACTAAGAGAAGCACAACTTTCTAAAAAAACCTTGCATTTTTAGAAAACAAATCCTCACAGAGTCAAACTTAAGAAAATACTTTACAATTGTTCTCTGTTGCATCAGTTTGACCAGCTACTTGAAATGGATCCCAGCAACTTTGATAGACTCAGTATTTTTATGTTTTAGCTACTACACTGGAAAACAAAAAATAACCCTCTCTGAATTCATGTATCATTTTATTCAAATTATTTTCCACTTGATTCAGTGTCTTCCTATAACACTCAGCATTCAGGGAACGCAGTCACTGCCAGGGCTGCAGTGGAAGTTGGCAGTAAATTTGCTTTGGATCTTGACATGTCGTGACTAAGGCTTGTTCCATGTGCTGACGCAGAAGTTAGGAAGTCAGCGTTGTCAGCAAACAGTGGTTGCGAGGGAGATGCTGGTTATGCATGCAGTCAGGGGGATGCCACACTCCATGGTTGCTGGACCACAGACAGTGAAGGTTGCTATGTGCAAATATTTGACTACCCAGGGAAAAACACCTCAGACAAAGCTTTGAGAGGGGTAAGGAGAACCCTCCACCAAGATGGATGAAAGAAAAATTGCTCAGCAACTGAACAAAGATGCCAAGGTATTGATGACAACCACAACAACCCACAGCCCAGGTGGGTTCAGCGTGCCAGAGACTTTCTTCCATTAAGTCACAGAAGTGCTGCCAAGCAGAAAGCTGTTTGGCTACCAGGAGAGCAAGTCTCCATGTTTCAGTGAAGGCATCACATGCAAGGAGGGAAGGACCCAACTCCACCTTCACACAGGGAGTACTCTGTGGCATTCAAGAACTAAGACAGAGATAAATACAGGGTTTGTCTGGTTTGATACTATTTCATACTAAAAGCAGTCACATTTTGAAACCCCAAGCAGAGAATACAGGTGATGCTGTGTGCCCATCATCACCTCTGAGGATTTCAGATGTGCCTGAAGCAAGCACAGGGTCTACATCCCACGGGAACAAACTCACTCACAACTGCTTGCTTTGGGGTCCCAGAGGCCACCAGACGCCAATGGGTGCCGCTATTGAGAAAGGCCCACAGGACAACTGCTTCAGATCATGTGGAAATGGAAAAGCAAAGATGCCATGAACTAGGACCCAAGGACCCTGTCCTGAGTGACTGGAAGTGACGAAGAAACCTCAGTGACACCCCATGACAGGTCATGCTTTCAAGTTGACGTGGTACTCTGAAGATCACTAACGGCTCTTAGGAATTAGCTAATCTTCAATTACCAGGAAAGCAAACTCTTTAGATAGTGAAAAGGCATCAGCTTCTGATGCCTGTGTGCAAGCACAGATAGACAGACAGAGAGACAGGTACAGACAGACTGCCTCCTGAAGTAATGGGAGTTTTGTGGGTTTTTAGCTCTTACCCTTTTGGTATAGGCAATGCTTACAGATAAGAAAAGTGCTTTAATTATGGAGGGATTTTTTTTCTGAAATAAAAGAATTCTGGAAGACAGAATTTTAATAGAAGTTAGTAAAAAAAGTAGTAGAGTCCAGAAGCGTGGCCTTTTTTCGAGGGGGCTGAAGCCCAACTGTTCAATGATACGTGATTTAAAAACAAACAAACAAACAAACAACTTATTTCTTCACTTTAGTCAGATGTGCGAAAGGGTGAATCAAAGAAATTTCTGGCATAACATTTCCTACAGAAATTATATTTTCTGCTTTTTAACAGCTTGAGTTCCTTGTGGCTAAGCAATAAATAATTTTTTTACTACTCCATGTCACTTTTCCTTCTAAATCACCGAATATTCTACTGCCAAGCAAGTCTCCTACCTCCTCTGTTAGCCAGGATAAACACCAAGTATACATTACGTAAGTAATTAAGTGCATCACTGGTAAAAAAGTATTCCAGTGTCATGAGTGTCAAACCTCTCATTTTATGGATCGTAAATCCAGAAGGGAATACCTACAAAACAATGTAACATTCTACCATGATATGCTAAGAGATAACCACATACAGTTTTCCACCTGAACAGCTGCCCCAGTCTCCTCTGCAGAAAAGGTGGTGGACCAAAAGTCATCTGCAGATTGCTTCTGTCTCACATGCTGCGACTCACCCCACACTGACCTGCGGTGGGACGTGTGTGGCAGCTCGGCAGGAGCCTGGGAAGAGATGAAGGGTCCCCCACCAACCCAGAGATTTCACTGCTCCTCTGTGGACACTGCTGATTTCCTAGCAAGTTCACCCACGTACAGCCAGCTTCCTGCTGCAAAATCAGGTGCCAGGCATCTTGCTGGGACAGGCTTCTTGGTTGCAGCGGGAAAAAGTACCAAAATATATAGGAGGACAGCCTACCTTTGGAGGATTTCAAGCATACATATTTGTGTGAATAATACACACCTTATATTCAGAATAAACACAGGGATATATAAAGTCACATACATTAAAAACTAATCAATCATTTTTTTTCAAACATAGTTATGTCTGTAAACACGTATCTAAAACCCGCTTTGCCTTTAAGCACACTAAGGAAACGGCAGGCTTTGCTTACATCAAAGCAGCAGGGTTAGGATAAAATCAGCAATGCACTAACACCAGATGAATATCTTAACAATTCACAATACAAGCAAATTAGGGTGCACACAGAAAAGCCGGTGGGGGGTAAATAAAACAATCCAGAGAAAGCTGCTCAGTGTGGTCCAGTCACAAGGCACCACACACAAGCCTGAACTTGGGGTCAGCTTGCATCAGACGGGAATGAGTACAACAGTCAACACGCACGGGAACTCCAAGCATGCTCATCTTCTCCAGCAACACCCATGAGCAGAAACAAATGTCACTTTGTTTCCAAGGTATTAATTAAATTGCAAAGACAAAATACTCATTTTGGAGTAACTTCATAGCCTGTAATTTATTTGTTTCCACTTTTGCAAACAAGCATTAGGACATTGCTTATCTGGAGTTAAAGGAAATGTATGCACTGGCTTAGATATAACCTGCTTCAGAAGCATGAGTTAGGATTACCAAAAAATCTTTTGATTTATCTGAAAATATCAACTCTCCCACTTTCTCCAAAATTGCTGATTGCATTTAAATACTATTTTAGTAAAACACCTGCAGGGACTACCCTGTAAGTAATAGCTTAAGTCACAAGTGTTTCAACATGAAAATCAATGACCGTATCAGCTCCCATTTTAAACCCCTGCTACCCTTACAGAGAGTCACTGATTCTCCCTCTGGGTGTACTTTCCTCCTTGCTGGCTCAGCACCAGAACATGTTTTGCCCGTGCCAGTATGATCCAGCTTTCCGTTCTCAGAACCACGAACTATACATTCTCAGTTTCCCCCCCTTTTTTTCTTCTTTTTATTTCTTACTCATTAAAAGCTTGTAACTGTAGTGAAATGCCTGGAAAGCATCAACGAGGAAACCTAGAGAACAGGAAGAGGGGTAGCACAGACCTGACAGTAAAATAACCACACAGTAACTTTGCAAATACAAAAAATACAAACCAGTCAAAGTCCTTTAGTCCTTTTTTACTCAGTGCTCCATCAGGGCCACTTGGCTAGTTTTTAAATCAACAGATTACAGTAGGAGGTAGCTTCAGTCATTCCTCAACACACCAGCACTGCTGGGAGCAGAGGTGGCTCTAGAGCAGCAACAGTGAGCTGCCTGCAGAGCCCATTGGCTCCAGCGATAAAAGAAGCTGGCAAGTAGCCTCAGTCATGCCAGTGACTCTGCCACTGCCAGAAGGTATTAATAGCATCTTCCATGTTAGAGTTATTTCTCCAACACGGACAGAAACAATAAAATAGTACCCTTCAAGGTTTACATGGACTTGCTTAGAGGCTTGCATGATAAAGAAATGCAAAGCTTAATTAAAAAGAAAAAGGAAGAAAAAACAATTTTCAAACACCCTCCCCCACCCCCAAAAAAGAAGACATGAAAAGAGAAATCACAAAAAAACCCAAACACAACATAGCCCAAAATTCAAAATGGACACTTTTTAAAACAGTGCAAGGATGCATTTTCATTGGAAAAGGCACACCTAACAGTCATTTTTGCCATCAAGCTCCATTGCAGAAGCCTCCCTTCATTGTAGACTACTTTTACTGTGGGAATTTGCTCTCATACTGTCTGATGGCAGAAAATAAATAAACCCTGATAAGTAATCCTGATAAACTCACTGCAGCACTACTATTACTTGTTTCCAAATCTTTCTTTGGAGGCCCTTTCCTTGGTACCTGGTGCACGCAGTTCCAATGTGACTCACCAGGTCTTCCTGGCTAAGAGCTACTGGGTTTTGTTCTGCTATGATACTATCCCACATCCCTCTTCCATGCTAACTTCTCTGGTAGCTGCTGCAGGAATATCAGAATACACAAGAAGCTATACTTCATCTTCTTGTAGACTATTAGGGTGGAACATCCCTCCCAGCACTGAGTGCTTCCTGGCTGCTCCAGGATAGCTTCTCTGAGGACTAGCTGCTTACAGCATTCCTAGCAGGACTGGGGAGAAGAGTGAGACAGAAATGACCTGCATAATTCATGCTAAAAAAAAGTAATGCTTAAGTTACCATGACAATGTTCTCAAAAGGAGGAAAAGATGACCCAAAAAGAAGAATATTGGACCTGAGCTTATTTTTTCTTCTTCAAAGATCAGGGTAATACATTGAACAGAGTGATTCATGCTAAGTGGAAAGGTTTAGGGTCAGATGTTTATGAGAGTGATTTATTTTTCACAGAATCAAAGATATGGGGTTGGAAGTGATCTCAAAAGATCATCTAGTCCAACCCCCTTGCCAGAACAGGATCACCTAGATATTGCTGCTTAGACTCTCAGATTAGGAACACCAAATAAGTGGTAAAAAGAAGAACCACCCCCCGCCCCCCCCCACAA
>JANIJG010003745.1:22864-45653 GCA_024611175.1 Megaceryle torquata
CCCCACAAACAAAAAAAACCAACCCCCCCCCCAAACAAACAAACAAACAAACAAACCCACACACACTCCCTGGACTGACACAAACCAACACAGGGTGATAAAAGTACAAGATGCTGCATCAAATCTTCCCACTGCAAACTTCAGAAGATATTTTTAGAGTCATTAATATTCTGCAAGATACACTGGGGCATAAGATAGTGACAGCAAGGTCTAGATGATTCCAGAAAAACTGGAATGGATGACAATTCATTAATTTCATATGACTACATTTCTGACAATACTAAATTAATGATTTTTAATTCAATTCAGAGCCATTTTTGCAACAAATCTAAAATCATGGCCCTCAAAAAACACTAAGGTAAAGTGCAATTCATTTCCATAATACCACATAAAATAAAGCACAAATATTTGTAACTGAAAGTGCCTTCTAAATCTTTGCCATTATTTTGGCATTACATGAACCAAGAATCTCTTAAGCAAATGATGATTGCATCCCCACAGGAAAAAAAAAAAAGTTAACCGGCTTGCAGATTTTTTTAATACTTTTAATGTAACATTAAGCCTGTAATAACACAGATTAAATAGATAAAGGATTGTAGAAATTGGAATAATTCCAGGAGCATAAGAGCACGTCTCTGATACTGCACAGCAAAATGTAATGTCATTGCTTTTACATTATCAACCTACTGAAAAGAGTCCACCTAGTATTTTATACCTTACATGAAAAATTAGTATTTATGGATGCAGAGATGCACATGCTTTAACCTGATGGTCTCTGTGTCTTTGGAAGCACAAGTTTCATTTTAGAAAGTGTTACTTGGAAAAAAAAAAAAAAAACCAACAAAAAAACCCCAACCAAAAAAACAAAACATAAACCCCATATTTTAATCCGTATAACTAATTAGAAGGAAGCACACAATGTAGCTCTTATATGTTTCATGTCAAAGAATTAACAAGAATAACACAGAATAAAGAATAAGCAAGAAAAATACACAGCTTAACACTTTTATGCAAGCTTTATATACTTTCTGTATGGCTATGCTGTTTCCAAACTGGTGATACTAATCCACATGGGTTTTTGCAAGATTTCCCTTTTTTTTTTTTTTTTAAATCACTTTGATTTGTATCTGTTCCCCTATTTTTGACCCGCTTTAACCTTATGTATTCTCTGTATCCCTCCCAGAGAGCCACATCCTGTCCTGTGTGCTCCCCCCACACAACTGTGCATTACCAGGGCTACCTACCCACACCTCCACTGAAAAAAATGATACCACAACCTGTAAATCCAGAGGCTGACAATGAACAAATGGTGGATGTCTGACATGGGTAATTACCCTGGGTTTGTGATTAGTGATCTCCTATTTCTCTTCATTATTGAAAGAGTGCTCAGTCATAACCACTGTGTTCCAGATGCTGCTAGGATACTGCTCATTCATTATGGACATCAGTCCAACTCTCTGCTGTTTTGAAGAAAACACTGCAAATGTCTCTCCTGCGAGGGCAAAACACTTTCAAATAACCTGAATGCTGAGCCACTTCATAAGGCAACTTGCTGTGGCCACAAAGGAAAAGTTATGAAAGCCACAGTTCTGCCATTAGGAACACAATTCAGAAAACAGGACTTGTTTACGTTGACAAAATGCAAACTGCATTCCCATTTATGGACAAGTCTTTGTAAGATTCTATCTGTAACTTTTTATTTGGGCTTATCTGATTGCCACTTGCCTAAGCCTGTTTATCTGGTTCCTCCAAGACCCTTTTACAACGTTTTCAAGTAGTTGAGACTCAAGTTACCCCATAAAATACCTTTCCAAATCTGCTGTGGTCTTCGGCCATGATGCAAGTTTAACAGAATGGAAAGCCCTTTATGTCTCACGCTCACTGGAAAGAGGCATATGCTTAAACAGATATAATGTGTGTAGCGTTTTGGTCTCCTGTCAGTTCACAGTTCAAGTCACTCATTATAAAAATGTGAATTTGATAGGGAATTCCCAGTGGTTTCTCCAACTTGTAGTCAACGAGCTTTATAAACGTGGAGTGATTGAAATGCATTAGAAATTATTATTTAAAAATAGCCCAGTTTGTCCTCCTGAGTCCCACATGCCAACACCAAACACCAATGCTAAGGTTTCAAAGTCAGTCAACCCCATGAAGCTGCACTGGCTTCACTTCAGCACTTGGTAAATAGGCAAAGTGATGCAGAACCTAAAACCCCTCCAGTGTAGACACAGTTTGAGGTATCCACCCAGTTTTTCAGAAACTTGCAGTGTTTTTTAATAGCACTCCATGCCTTTTCAACACAGGTCTAACTACTTGCAGGTGGAAGCATATAACTCTTTGCAAATTTACCTGCATCTGCCTTGGGCACCCAGAAAATGGGGAACATCTCATTGGGAAATGACTCTGAAGTGCTCAGCTGTGGCCAGCTTCACCAAGCCTCACACCAGGGCTTTGCGGTCTAAAATAAACTGGGAGGTTGAGTTTCACTGTCTTACACATGAGGTTGTCTCTTACCTTCTGGCAATGCCCTTTGTCCTACCCTTGGGTAGTCTGTTCTTCAGCCTGAACCCAGAGCCAGGTACCTACAGCAGAGCCAAGAGCATCCAGAGACTGCATTTCCACTGTGGAATGTGCTCGATTCAGGCAAAATACTCTAGGAAATGAACAGCTGGACAACACCTCTATGTATAAATAAGATTTGCAGAGGCTTCTAAATTTTTTAAGGCAGTTTCTTTTTTTATAAGGATACCAAGAGACACCTTCCTGGCCTTGCTGTAAACCTTGAGCTTACTATTTCCAAGGTTTATTTTCCTCTCAAAGCACGATGGCACTTCCTATATGAAAAGATATTTAAGAGGAAACCCTAGGAACATTTTTCCTTTTTAGTTATGATTTTGGATATTGACAAACGAGTTTGGGAAGGATTCTGCCTGGCATGGGAAATACTGACCATGTAAGCTGGTCAAAGCCAAAGACCACTAAATATAGGGCTGGGAAATCCTAACTAAAGTCATTGTCCTCACCATTGCCTTCTTTAGATAGGAATAGGGTTGTGTCCAGTGAACTAAAAGTCTTACTGTCTAACTCCTGGTGCAGGAATGAAAAGTGAGGTATCTCTCTATATAAAAGGTTTTCTAAAACTTAATGCAAAAAGAAGCCCCACCTCCAACTCCTCTCTGCCCCTACAGACACTACCATGACACAGAAAGCACATCAAGACTGCTTTCAGTTGAGTTCCAGCATCTTTGAAAGCACAGCTGAGCTCAAGGTCCTTTCAAACCCTAAAACAAAGAGTGTGGGGTGTTTAAGCTTTAACAGAGGCATTTTTCTCCTGCCACTTGATTGGTTTGAAGTAAATAGGTCTAACAGCACACAAAATAAATCACTTCACTTGCTTAGTCTGCTGACACTTTCTTGGTGACACTGGTATGCAACTCTAGTTGGGTCTCGAGCCCAGTTGTTATGTACACGTAAACAAGCAGAGAGTTAAATTCAGCAACTAAGAACTGCCATCTGCTTTTTAACTATTCTTTGCACAAACTCTGTTTCCATTAGGCAAGCCCAAAAGATCTCTGTATGGATGGGCTGTGGCGATTCACATCACTTCATGCACTTATCAGGGAGAAAGCCTTGCTCTTCCCCGTCCTACAGGCACAGACATTTCCCCCTTTTAACAAGAAGAAAGAGGCAATACAAGTCTCAAGAGACGTGACTCTTCAAGTTTCAGGCTTATCAAGGGAGTATTTAAGGAGAATTTATTTAGGGGCTTGCGGTCAAATTCTGGAAGTCATGGAATCATAGAATGGTTTGTGTTGGAAGGCACCTAGGAAGGTCATCTTGTCCAACCACCCTGCAGTGAGCAGGGACATCTTAACTAAATCAGGTTGCCCAGAGCCCCATCCAGCATGACCTTGAATGTTGCCAGGGATGGGGCATCTACCACCTCTTTGGGCAGCCTGTTCTAGTGTTTCACCACCCTCATCCTAAAAAGTTTCTTCCTTATATCTAGTCTAAATCTACCATTATAGACCAGTTATCACTGGTCTAATACTCATTTTGGAGATGAATAAAAGCTTTATATGAAATTACATTAATTCTGTAACAAACATAGGTGCCAGTCCCCAATCACCCTAAAAGTTTAAATTAAACTGAAAGTTTCCCATTCTTTTTCTTCCTTTAGAATAAAGCTTTCGGGGATCCTCTGCAATTCCAGTGTCTGTCACAGGATGCATTCTTAAGGAAATAGAGGCTGAAATATTATGTTTAATATTTGTATTTTTCTCTATGTGAATGCCCTAGTGCATGCCTACAGATATCTGGCAGGATTTAAGAGGTTTTAAAAGAAGAAAAAATACAGCAACACCTGCAAGTTTCACCAAACTGTACAGGGAAGCATATAATGACAGCATTAAAAAAAAAATAATAAAAAACCCCCTACCTTTGTATCACTGTGAGATTTGAATCAACACATTTATTTAAAAACTAAATTTCTGTCAGGGTATCAGATTCTCATTTTACTTCTTTATCCCATTTTTCTCCAGCTCAGCTCAGCTCCCCCACCACTAGCAAGTCCTTCCACTGCTGGTGCTCACAAGGGTACCAAAGACTAGAAAGCTCCATGACAGTTTATTTGAGCTCATCTGTGTCAGCTCTTAACTAACAAAGAGTCTCTGTGGAACTGCTACAAGGTGATGTACTTTCCTCCAAAAGTCCCCTGCAGGGGACCTTAAAAGGTAAATGTCCTTCACTTACAGACGTTGCCTTCCTGTGCTGATCTGCATTTTTCTATCTTTTTTGACAACTGTACTTGTTTTCTTGCACCATATTTTGTTTGGTTGGTGTTTTTAAGCCTGCCCACAGATCTGAAATCTGAAGCCCAGTCTACAGCTTTCTCTCTTGCATGTTTAATCTCCAAATACCTAGGCTTGACTCTGTTTTTCCAGTCTTGTAGCACTTAATTGCAGTATGAGCTTAGTCTAAGAAAAAGAGAGCCCTTACTGTAAGGATCTTCTACTTCTACCCTAAATTTGTCTTCTCTACTGAGAAGATTAATCAGACCTGGAATTCATATTCATTACATTTTAATCTCTCTATTATCTAACACAGGAGTCGTTCAGCATTGTAAAAAAAATTAATCAATATTAAGCATCATTCAGCCTCATAAAAGCGCCCTTTTCAGAATCAGATTTCACCTGCTTTATGATATCATTTACCAGTTTCTTACTTGTATTGGAAAGTACCATATTGTAACATCAAATACACCATGCCACTGGGGCATGTTTTTGTCACAGGACATAGAAAAGACTGGAGTTTGCAGGTTGTGCATTTAGTTAACTCTTAATTACATAAAAAAATTTCTGTCCTTTTAACTTACTGCTTATTTAACCAAATCAGCACATTTCTCTCCATTAGTGCAATATTTAGTAGCAGGAAAACAGGAATCAGCTGTGGAGTTAAGAATTCCTTTTATACCAACTACACAGACACAGTTTAAGTAATCTATATTTAAAAATAATCTCACAGTCAAAGAATAGAGTCAGAACCTGAGCAGAGAATACCTAACCTTTAGGAGGCTGCATGACTTGGGATCCTGGCATGTTCTGGCTGAAAGCACTATCAGCTTGCAGTCTTAACATCTTGGTCAGCATCCCCAAACAGATCTCTCTTGCTCCCTTCACAGCTCTTTTATGTTTTAGTTGTTCTGTTTTATAAAGGATTCAAGTGTCCATTAATGTCCTTCATAACAGTATTACACCAAATCTAAAAGCTGAGTTGAAATTAATACCTTAAGAAAGTTCAAGTGCCTTATTCACCACCACAGCAGGGAATGCTGGCTCATGTTGATGGCAATGGCTAGAAGACACTGGCTTTTTGAGTCCAGTGTGTCTTAAGCCAGTACCATACCTGGTTTTGTCAGAGAAGATACTGAAGATTAAAATTACTCTGAATCAGCATTTTGGAATATTTGAAACCTTATTTTCTGCTCCTTTCTGAACTTTGCGTACTTGCCCTGCGGTCTAAAAGTGCCTGTATTGCCTGAAACAGAGGAGCAGATGAGAGGAGTTCAGGGCATGTTGCTGAAATAATTCAACGGGCAGAGCAGAACAAAATGTACAACAGTGCTTATTTTGGTTGCTGCAAGTTTTGCAAGTGGTTGGTAAAGACCATACAAATCCTCCACTGGTTCTTGTCTCTGAACAGTGACAAACAGTGCCCTCAAAAAGTGCCATATTCGGAAAGTCCCCATATTCTCACACCTAAGCTCTTAGATCAGCATGACCCAGTTACAACAAATACATCTTGCCCACAAAATGGAATTTTTTACGAATTTTTCAAGGGCATCTGTTTAATGCACATCTACCCCATCTATGTTTATAGCATCACAGCAATGGGAGGCATCTATTTGCTCCAGGGTATTTTACCACCTAGAGGAGGAGGAAGAGCACAAAGCCCAGCAAAAACAAGAGTTTCCAAGCCACACTCATCACTGGCAGCATCCCCATCTCCTTACAAAAACATTAACCCCGTCTGCTGGCACTCGAATGTGTTATGCAAATATCAAATTACACAAGAGTACACTAAAAATTAATATGCACACGAATGCTCTAAATGGAGAGTGAAAAGTTACTCTCATTTGGGCAGAAGGACTCCCCTAAAAATACATAAACAGTGTACCAAAGGCTTGAAAATATGCCTGCAGTTCAGCATACATTCAGCTGAGTTCTCCTTCAAAAATGTAACAAGACAAAGTGCTCAGGCTGGGTTTTTTTTCTATTTTTACAGCATTTATCTATAACTACCCCAATGATCTGAAAATAGAATTTATGGGAACAAAAGGGGCTACTCAGAGTTATGTTGCCACTGCAAACATGGATTCTCAGCAGGACCAAAATAACTATGCTTGTTTCTTTTTAGTAACTCAAATGTATGAACTTAAAAGGGGAAAAAAGACAAATTAGAAAAAAAAAAAAGTTTATTTAATTTTTGACCACTTTTTCTCATTTCTTTTAAAATGCAAACTGCTCTCTTTCAATTTGCCATGAGAAATGTTAGAAAGAAAGAAGGGCTGCCATGTACTTGCAGTCCAGCCTGTTTTACAGCCCCTCCCAACACTGCTGCTATTGCTGTTCCAAAGCCCCGGGACAGGCATTGCGCTTGGATTTATCAGCAAAACAGCAGCTCTTGCTAAGTGTGGTGCAAAGCCCACTAAAGATAGTGGGAATCTCTGCACTGACTTCAGTGACCTTTGGATCAAATGCACTAAAATATCAGTGTTAGATGCTGGCAGAGAGACACCAGAGGAATACAGCACTCTGCTGGGGAAAAAAAAAAAAAAAAAAAAAAAAAAAAGCAGCTACAGATTTGCATTTTTCTGTGTTTTTTTTTTTTTAATTTTATTGTTGTTGTTTTAAAACCACAGAATACATTGTTGCTAAAATTTGCTGCATGATACGTAACTCCTTCCCCCCCAAAGCCTCTTTCCCTGTGTAAGAGGAAAAGCAAAGGTTCACAATGAAAGCTGAAACTGTAAGTGCAATCCTGAAGGAGATTAGTGGGGGAGGACAGTTATGCCTGTGCAGAATCCCACTGAAGTCAAGGGGCCGTAGGCTCTGCCCACACAGCTCTCTTTGCCTCAGATAATATTACAGCATTGTTTTAATCAAGCTGCAATTTCAAAATTCACCCCAGAAATGAATACAGGCAATAGAATATGAACTCTGCACTATAGTCCATGCACCACACCCGGACTCATCTGAAAGTCTAATCGGGACAGATCAGGATACCAGTTCCCAACATGATCCCAAAACCAGCCTTGCCATGAAGACTGCTTTAATGCACAGCTCTTCACAGTCTTCTTGACAGGCATCATGTTGAACCATATCTTTTTTTAGAAAGAGAAAAGATTAAAAGTTATCTAATTTTGGTTGACCTCTTGTTCTCAATTCAAGGGCAAGTGGTACTGAAAAGGAAATCATTTCCATAACTGAATTGCAGAGCAGCCATTTAACAATTAACAAGTGATCTGCTCAGCATATGAAAACTGAATATGAAAATAAGTATGTGAGAATCAGAGATACCTCTGCACAAAGAAAGGCTGCAGCACCTCCACGTCAGATATTTAATTGGTTATCTCTTTCTTTTCCTCCCCATGAACAAGGGGAAAAGGAGGTGATGAAATATAAAAGAACTTAACCACTTCTCCTGGGGAAAACGGAGATGATGTGAAGGACTCATTTAGCTTTCCATCTCTTTGAAGCAAAGGAGATATCTCTCTCTTTTTTTTTTTTTTTTTTTTTTCTCTGCACAACAGTAACCTTTCTTTTCTAGTCTGCATCCACAGTTTGGACATCAGCATTTAGCAGAATGGACACATTTCTCACTGGTAGTAAATCTGTAACGCCACAGCCCTGTTCTCCTGCATCAACAAAAAGCATGATTTGTGACCAGTTCCCCTTGGCAGATGTAAGGTCATCACTCTTGCTTTAGGATTGTGAGAAATAGGACACGTTTCACCTCCTCCCTGTTCCTGCAAACAGACTCAATGGGTCCTCCTGGGAGGCCAACCAAAGTGCCGAGGATCTTCCCTCATGGCCCTTGTGCTGGCCTGGCACATCATGGCCATGAGGGCACAGTGACAACCCTCTGTGTCTTCTCACTGCAGCTCTTGAATGGAAGAAGAAAAACCAAGTCACGTAGCAGCTCACAGATAAAAGAAAAATGAATACTGCTGTGATTTAAGGCAGGGAGATGGAGAGCAGCATTGTAAAACTCAAAGCCACCCCCTTCCTCAAGAAAACAGGGAACAGGAGGAGGACAAGCAATACCAAATGCTGTTGCCTGGTTTTAGACAGCTGCCATGAAGTATAATAAAATTTGTGAGTGGACCTGTGTCCTTAAAATGCATGTGTTTCTTCTCCTTTCAACCATCAAAGCATTACACCCTTTTAACCTTTGCAAGCCTAGGGGTTTGTACCGATGGATGATCTTTCTGCCATCTTCTTATCAAGACATGAACAAAGCCAGGACCAACTGTGCACTGTAGTAATAAAAATACTTCTTTTTGGTTTCAATATCCTGCTTTTCAACTCCCCTTCACCAAGGAGCTGGGAGGTAGTGGAGATTGTATGGAAAGATTTGGACTATTTGGGGGGCTAGTAAGGCAAAAAGGGGCCCACATATAAAGGAAAAAAATGGCAGTAAGAACAGGGAACGTCTGCCTCCTCTCCCTGCCTGCAGGATTTTAACGTGTCTCTTCACACTGATAATGCCTGTTGTATTTTTCAATGTCTGTTACACCTTTCTTCAAGGTTAGGAGACAAGAGCTAACACAGATTTTGCAGCAGCAATAAAAAAAAATTAATTTTCAGGTTTACTTCCTCACATTTTTTAAGTTTGCTTTTATCTGAATCACTGCTGAATGCCAAACAGGGATTTCCACTGACTATCCAACACTTACACCCCTGGCTGTCCCTTCCTTCACAAGCCTTTACAGAACAGACAATGCTCAGAGAGGTTCACAAAATCCAAATGACTCCTCCTTTGAAGCATCATTCCGCCTCCCCTCCAGAGATTTAAAAAATAAACTAAACTCATCTTGTCTATATTAATTAGCAAATCTGGGTTCGGCTCCTGTTAGCTGTTGTTTGTATCTACCAGAAAACTGCAATGATTAATTTCTCAGAGCCTGCCAAACTCTTGGTAGGAAGAGTTGAAGACGATGCATCGCCGGCGCTGCAGACAAAGAGAGATGGGTGAACGCAGGCATGAGTTTGCCTGCATTATGCTTGATGCAAAGCCAAAAGCAATGTTTCATTTTCAGGAGGACTAAATTCACTCATAAATTGAAAACAAAGTTTGATAAATAGCTAAAAAGTGTTAAGAAAAAATGGGTATGCTGCCATGCTGGGTTTATTGCATTCATTCTGCTCCAGTGTAGGCTTGGTAATGTACTGCTGGATGCTATAAAATGTGCCTCAATTTCCTTGGATAAAAGGATTATCCTAAGATAAAGCATGCTGGGAAGGCAGCTTTACATTTAGGCAGCCTTTCCCTCCACAGGCTCAATTAAGAGTTTTGGAAACAAGTTGTAGACACGTAAAGGAAATTTTACTACGGTGATATTTTCTAAAATATCAGCCTGGGTTATGAAAAAGGTATTTCTGCTATAATGAGCTCCTAAAATAAACGGGGAGTGAAGATGGCATTTTTAGCCTCCTTTGACTGATGCTCCAATAAACAAGTCCTTGATGAGAACTCAGCATTACCATTTAATGCATACTTCTGTATGCACCCATTTAACAAAGGGCTGTAATTAAATGCTGATAAAACACCTTATCTTGGCATTACAGGCCTCAGCTTCCCATTTCAAACCAATATGGTGGCAGTGATAGGTTTTTGTTTGGGTTTGTTGTTGTGGCACCAGAGTAGGGGAAGACACTGGGGCATCCCCTGCACAAGAAAGAGTAATAACAAAAGAGGAACTACCAAAAAAGTAACTTCCACTACAACTTTGAACAAAGCCAGTCAGACACACAATGAAATCAAATACATCCTTGGTGCTCTATACAAACAGAACAACACATCCTTGCTGAAAATCATCCTGGAGATGCTTTCCAGAAGAAACTCCTCTAACATGCTGTTGAATCCTGTGCTGCTGCCAAGGGATTGATTGATACAGATTTCAGGCCACCACTGAATTTTAAACAGTAAAATAGGTACGGAAAACATTAGACTTGGCTTTTTGTTTTTTAACCTTACTGTGTTTAGCTTATCACACTGCTCTTCTCAATATGATTTCACAACATACTGCAAAGGATGGAGGGAAGAAAGGCTGGACAGGCCATTCAGTAGATTGAAATACAGACTTCTCTATTTCTTTATATATTATCTCATCGGATCTGTGGAAATTCTGATACAGCAGTTTTGGACATGGTTAAAAAAACCCCAATGTCACCAAGCTAAAAAAACAGGTTCAGAGATACGTAATCTCTTTGGGAGGACCAACAGCAAAGTGTCTGAAGTAGCTGGCAAAAGTCTACCTAACGTTTCTTCCCTTTGCCAAGAAGGGCTGTCCTTCACTGCACTGGGGATGGCATATCCTTGACTTTTGTAGTTTTCCCTGTAACATCAGGCAACTTTTTCACCTGACAACAGACTTGAGACACCACTGAGGTTGAAAAAAGGTGAATTTGATATGCCTGCAGAGCTATACCCGATGACAACCACACCTACACTTCATTTCACCCAAGCACATGGGACAATGAACTCTCCAGCAGTTCTGTATTATGCCTCACTCCCTGTCATGGTTCTCCACCACTTTCTGACTTGGATAGTCTGTATTTTGGGGTCTCTTAAGAGCAAAAGCTGATGTAGACTGACAAATGTGTGTCTCTGCATATACACAGTTTGTATATACGCACCCACAAATGTATACCTACAGTCACCAAACTTTGTTCAGCAAGGTTCAATAGGGAAACAAACACCAGGGCAATGCTTCTTTGCCTCCCATTCCAAGCTTCCTTCCAGTCAATGCTCCCTGTGAAAATACAAAGCTCTTCTCCATTCCCATCACATAATCACCCCAAAACTGTGAAAACCATGCCAAAGCTCCTGCTTTTGATGTGATAACCTCTCCACATCAAGCTTTGTCATCCATATGATCTCTGACTAGCTTTTGTGTGTGCTATTTGTGGCAGACGACTTTCTCCAAAAGGAGATGATAATCATAGCCAGTCTCTTACTGCTGGCCTTTGAGGTGTCACAGGTACTGGGGAGTATACATGGTGGCTAACACTGTGGGAAGGTCTGGACCATAAGTTTAACTGGCACCTGGGAAAGAACATTTTGGATGAGGGGGCTATAAGCCTAAAGGTGTTTGGTCAGGACAACCATTGCCCCACTGGACAGAGAGGTGGACCTGAGAGAACACAGTCATATACTGGGCTGAAAAGACTCAACGGTCAATCCTTAGCAGCAACTTCATGAACGAATTTGAAGCTCAAGACAGTGCGAGGCCTTACATGACCTCCTCTCAAGAGAAAAAAACAAGTATGAATGAGAACAGACCTGCCCATGCATTGCTTGAGACAAGTGACGAAGGATATCCCTTGATGGAAACCTCTCCCGCATGGTCCCGGGGGCAGCTAACATGTTCTCCAGCACTGCTCTTGAAGAACACGTGCGGTGAAATTTCCACCACAAAATCTCCAAGAAAGCCAAAGTCTTCCTGAACAGGGAACTAAATTTTAGTGCTCCCACTACAGATGAGCCTCAAAAACATGGAGTGGTACTTGCACTGTAGAGGAGACAAGGAGGAGCCGAGAGGGTCAGTGCCAATGTTAAAAAAACACCCCAGACAATATTTTCTATCTGAACCAGTCTTCCAATGCAACTCCTTTTTTTCTTGCTAACCTTGTGTGTGTGTCAGATTCTGTTTCTCACAATTGGCATGAATAAGAAATTACAAGCAAATACAACATCATCATCACTTATTCCTACCATACGTTACACGCCCTTTGTGAGCAAAACAACTACAACTTTTTAAAACTGTGCTGAAGCATATTTTTAACTATTACTAGAGATACAGTGAGTCATTAATGATCTGGACGCCAGAAGGCTGTGCTTTCTGAAGCCATCACTGCTCATTATTTCAAGAAAACAATTACTCAAAATTAAAAATGAAGCCCTAGAGCTTCCAGGAACTGGATACTGTTCCTTGAATCATTCATGAACAGGATGAAGACAATAAAGGCCGTCTGGACTATTCCCTCACCCCTTTGTAATGGGTAAAATAACAAAGGACAATTTGATCAGTAAGGGACAATAAAAATATAGATCCCATTCAGGAACTCCAGATGGGGAGGATGGAGGGATGGGAACGCTGAAAAAAAGATTCTTATTTACTGACCTGGCTCTGTTAAAGCTCCAAGCTATGTAATTTTATTTTTAAACAAGACTCTTAAGCATCTAAAAATACTAGCCTGAGAGGAATACTCATACTGAAAAACCAAGGCAATAAATTTAAAAAAACCCCTCAGTGTTTAATGCAGGGATTAGATTTTTGCGTAACACCACATTTAGAAGATCACGTATTACCGGAAACAGAACAGAACTGAAGCCATTTCTTTTCATTAAATAATGAATTACCATACTTTTGCCCAGTTATAACCCATTTACCTGACTGTAATGAAAAGCCAGTATGTGATCTTTCAATCTTTACAGATTCACCCACTAAAAATATAACTACTGCAGGAGCAAAAAGACCCTGGTAGCTCAGTCTAAAGTGCCGGTAGCACCATCAGAAGTTCGTTAGTCTATAGCTGCATCTGTGAGAACAGATGCACTCTGCTCAATGAGATTTACTGCTATTAGATAAAATGGCCAGAAAAGCAGCTTTACTAATTTTTTTTTGTCCTAGGTAAAAGCTCTAATCACTGTCCTCTTAGTTTTCAGCTACAAAGGGCAAAACCAAGTTTGCTTTTTTTTTTTTTCTTATACAACAAAAAAAAGACTGCAAACCCACCATATGTTTGGAGTTTCAGTTACATCATTCCTCGCCCTGCCCTCACTGACCAACTCAAGACATGCTGCTGCTGCAGTGAGATCTTACTGCAGGCACAAACATGTGCCATCTTCTGACAGCTCCAAAACAGGAAGCAACCAGCATGGTTGTTCAGCTGGGTCTGAATTTACTTAAGGAAACAAAAACAATTTGGTTTATTCCTCAAATGAGGATTGGGGAATATGGATTGTGGAGTCCAGGGGATATTTTCCCTACAGGCATCTTTCAATTTCCAACGTTTTTGTGAGATACTTTTTCCTCGTGTCATTGACTATCTCTGACATGGCCTGTCTGTGATTCAGAGCAGGGGGATACTGGATTTTGGGATTGTTCACTGATAGCAGGAAACACTGCTTTCTAAATGGAAAAAAACCCCCAAACTTCTATAAAGATGAGTTTAAACATCTCTTCTTCAGAAAAGGTGGCATCAGTGCCTGTCCCCAAAGAAATCATTTGAATGTATTACATTTGGTTTATTTCTGAAACACTCAATAACTTCACAGTTGTGACTGCTGATATTTTCTAGTGGTGAGCAACAGCTCTGGTGCCAGTGTTAAAAGAACAAAAACGTTATAAATGTGTAACGTGGCCTGAGAAGAGCTGCTTGCTATTCTTTCTGTTGGCTTAAATATCACACTTTGGTTTGCTGGTCAGAATGTCCCATAACAACAGCATAAGTAAGCAGTTGGCTGAGGATTAAATCTAACAGTAAATCTAATGCATCTTCTTCTTTTTTACACCAGTGGAATATCCTCTCTGGTTTCCATCTTAAGTCATCAATATTACAAGCTTCTCTGTTTCAGCTTTTCTGATTCATATCCCATCTCTCTGTCTCTGCAGACATAGATCGGACCACCACTTGCTGCTCTGATTACAATGTCCCTTCCTTGGGACAGCTGTTGGTACCTGTTTAAGGCATCTCTACATTCAGATTGGAATACAACATATAGTCCTACCAGGCTGACTATGTGATCATAGCAAAGAGAGCAGAAAGAAAAAACAGCATAGGATAACAGTTGTTTATTTCTTAGTCTTCCCTCGTTGCTTTCCATTAGCAGTTTGGTAAATAGACATCATTTCTCACAACACGTTTTCAACATGCCTAATGAAATGGGTTTTATCCTGGAATTCCTGAACCACTTTCAAGAGATAAGGGAGAGTTAACAAAGAAAACCAATTTCATAGTTTTGCTTTTAGCGTCACCCATGTGTGACCCTTCCAAAGGGTCCAGTACCTCCAGCAAAATATTTTGGGCTCCACAACTCAACTAAAGATGATCCCATGCTCCAGGCACCATCCCAAGGCTATAATAAATGGAAGGAGGCTTAGTACCAGCATTTGCTATACTCATTTTGAGATCATGTCACTCCTGTACCTAATATTGCTGTTCATTTTTCAGGTCCATTATCCATGGATTGAACACCTCCAAGTGCCTAACAGCACCCTATTACCTCTCAAATGCAAAAATGGTCAAGCAGTATTTAAAAAGCAGTCCTGCAGCTACTGGTGGATTGATCTCCTAGTTAATATTTATACCTCAGCTAAAAGCAGCTTTGAAAAGGCACTTTTTCAGCCACCTGTACAAATGTTAATGATTAATGTGCTTTTGCATGAAGAGGAGGGGAGAAACAGGTAGACCAAAAAGAAAACAAAAGTAGAGAAAAGGTTGTTAAGGGAAAAAAAAAAAAAGTGTTAAGGTCAAAAAATGGAGGACTCGTTCCTCCTGAGAGGTAATAAGTGCAGCAGCTCACAGTAAGTGAAGGATGGCATGGTTTCATTTTGGGGAGAAGACAATTTGCCAGTCAGTACAAAATTCCACTACAGCAATTTTCCAACTCACCAGATTGGTCCACAGCAGAAACAATTTTTTGAGGTGCTTTTCTTGCCTGTCATTCAGTGTGTTCATAGGTGACACTCTTTGAAGCACACAACCAGGCAGCACTCTTTGAAGTAAATACAGAAACGTTTCTTGTTGGGAACAATGCCCCTGCAAAGCCTTCACCGCTCCTTTTACATTGCTAACATCAGGCACTACAGATATAACTGCCTAACACGCACAAAAGACTTCTGGCTGAATAAATCCAAATTAGTGTGTATTTTCTTCTTTCTTTTAGTGAACAAGAAGATGTGACAGGGCATCTAAATGAGCCACCTGAGACTTAACTTCCATGAAGCACAATACAAGTCAGGATGGAAAGGCAAACTCTGAAGCAGCCTTTAAACAGTCTTTGATCTCAGAAATACTCTTCAATACCTTATAATGAAGGCTTGTTAAACTATTCATTACTAAATGGCAACGCATCAGAAAAAGCCTGAAACATGATTAGACCTTTCAGGAGTTTTATTCCTCATGTGATAAAACACTGCCTGGCTGGAAGGGGGAGGGCTCCTTCCTGATGGTCATTTCTGTGAAAGGGCTACCAGGAAGCTGCCACCTCCCACTGCATAAAGAGCCACAGCACTGAATTACTCTCCTAGAGATATTAATCTGCCTCTTAGAATTTTCTTCTTCCTTAACTCAGTAAGTTCTTAAGATTGCCCTGCCACATGCCTGGAAAGCACAGGAAAAAGGAGGAAAAGGAAAAACACAGGCAGTAAGGCACATACAGAGCACCCCACTCACATGCAGAGAACAGTAATGCACAGTCATAATTTAAATACCTAATCAAGGACTGAGATTAATACCAGAACTGTATAACCTGCACTATCTGTATGGGCTACACAAGAAAGTAAACATCCATACCTAATTCAATAATGTGAATCCCTCTGCAGCAACGAAGTTAACACAAAGGTTTTGCTTTAATGCCTGACCCGGTCCAGTTACTTGAAAGAGAGATGCCAGTTCACAGGGCAAGCAAGTACCTTTAGAGTTTCAAAACCAGAAATTCAGTAATCCATCAGTAGCCATCAGTCTTTCATTTAACTTCTAATGACTTTACTGTTTTGCTCATGGATTATCCAGCTCTGCTTTATAAACTGTAGATGTAGCATCAGTTTCATATTATACAAAGCCATTACACACTTACTGTGAGAACAGTCTGCATAAGATCACAAACCTGTTGCATAAGCTTTATAGGAAACCTGATAGTACATGGATTTATTTTGATTGATATGCCTCATCTGTAATCTGGTTTCCAAAAGTATCACTGTAGTTCCCTCTTTGCAAGAAAAAGAACCTGAAAATGTTTCAGACAAGCTTATGAGATGATGCTGGCTATGAATAAGAATGCTTTTATCAGTGAGGCATTAATGTTTGCATGACACCTGGTTTTTATCCTTCAGTGAGTTTACATGAATTTTAGATTTACCAACCATTAATGAGAGTACCTATAAACCCATATTGACTTCTACTGAAAAGAAATAATTTTAAAGAAGCAGGGAAGAACCTCACAAATCAATTGCCTCTGTCAGATGGCAACAACTGGATTTGTTTTTAAGTAAATGGACCTGGGTTTAAGTCATGGTTTAGCAAGGGATCTGTACAAACTGGCAATGGCAGCAAACAGCCAAATTCAAGTGTGAATGAATTTTCAGAGCTGCCAGATAGGTTTTACATCTTAAAACTTGGAGGAATGTAAAGGAATGCGAGAGACCCAAGATTATCGCCAAAGAATCTTTCAGATCGACAAATCTACAGAAGAAAAATTGCAATTGAGACTTGCAACCCTAGAAAAAGAAGTCTCAGCAGGAAGTGGAAAAAGCAAGTGACTTTTGAAGGCTCTTAGAAGCCCCGGCTTGGAGAGGCATGATCACTAACGACCAGGAGAAACAACAGGCAGAACTGCAAAACAATAGGATCAACTCCTGTCCACAGCTTCAGACATTGTTCCAGGAGCCTCCAGGAGGCTGAAGGAATTTTAAGTCCTTTTCACCTATATTTCACTTTTTTTTTTTTTTTCCTCTTAAAGGGATGCCTACGGGTGCATGTGAGCATCAATTAAGTACTTACGAGGAAAGCATCCTGCCTGACAAAGGGTTTTCTCCTGATTTTCAGTTCTTACAGTGAGTGCTTTTTAAATTAGAGCTCTAACTGGAGCACTCTTTCCACATCCATTAAAAGGCAGAAAAGAAAAATACAGTCCAACTCAGAGACTACAAACTCCTGCTATTACATCCACCATCTTCATTAATTCAAAGCCTGAAGATTCTCAGTAGAGTAAGGAAATGGCAGCATAATGTCCTATGCTGATGTGAAAGTGCTTTGCTCTGATGTGTTTTACTCTCATTTGAAAGTTTCATTAGCAATAATTACTTTTTTTTTTCTTTAGGCTATGAAAACTTGGTTCTTAACTCTTAAAATACCTGTCAGGATTTTTTTTTTTTCTTGGAAAAAACCAGTACTTATTGCTTGCACATCTTGGAAAATATAACGGATTGAAGATTGACAGACATAGGAAGGCGCTCAATATCCTAAATCAATGTAAGACTCGATGTGCTGACTTTGAAGAGGTTGGTAGTAAAGTCACCCATGAAATATTAACTGGGAGTCTCAGCGTATGTGTAAGGAAGAGCACAGTAAGACAGATGAGAAACCCTGGGCTTGTTTGGCGAGTGTAGTTGGGTTGCTACCTACTGGCTTGAGCCCTTCCTGATCCTGGCCCAGTAGGTCATCCTTCTTCACATAAGAAGTTAGCTTAGCATCACCAGAAAGCTTCTGGGTTTTTTTGTAACTTTGTTTATTGATGCCTGTCAAGATGTTTTTTCTAAAAAATTCAGGGAATGGAGATCTATGGAATCTGCTAATGAAAGGCTTATTATGCTTAATTGAGGCTGACGTTGCATATGAGTTATTCCTTCATGCTGTTAAACACAGATGAGCTACTGTATCATTAGCAAATATGTAAAACTATCCGTATTCTGTAATGTGAAAAGCAAAGTTATATTGGACAATCAGTGTGAAAAAAGGCACAATACATCTCCACAGCCTTACAATTTTGCTTCCAGGGTGCATTTGTTTTAGCAGCTTCCCTTGCTGCCTATGTCCCGAATCTTCTCACAACTGTGATCCATAAAAAAAGAGTAACTAAACACAGTTTTTGAGTTACAAAACAAAGTTGTTCACAATTGCTAGTAAAACAATCCTGTTCCTGTTGGAAAGAGTTTCAAAACACCTCGGTTAACTCATGCTTATAAAGCTCTAAAAACAGCTTGCCCTTAAGAGAGGTGTCCATGCTTGAACAATCTGCTTTTCTCGCAAGCATTGTTAAATGTTCAAGTTCCATGTTTCAAAAATTCCCTCTTCCACCATCAGGATACTTACTGGTAATGAAACCTGATGGTTAATTCACACCAAATACATCACAGAAAATTTTGTTATGTTTTCTATGGAGCTATAGAGCTTTTGCTGGACTCTAATCATGCCTACAACTGCTCTGTTCCCAAAAGTATTCATTCTTGTACTTCAATAAAAATATTAACTGTATCCTCAGACTGCACTGGTGGTTTGTGTTGCATCCTCTTATGCTCAAAATAAGCATGTTCAACACATGTGCTGGGAGTATGCAATAAAGCAAACAAGTCCATAGCCAGTGCTTCTATGTAATTTAGCACCTTGCCTTTGATCCTGAACATTTTTTACTTCTTCAAGAAGAGAAAATAATAATTCTCTTCTAATTGTGTTCACAGAGTAAATAAAAATGAAGCCCAACTTACTGATAGCATGGTATTAAATAGAGTAAGTGGGAAAGAAGACTTCTTAGAGCTTGATTACTGGGCACATTCAGGATTGCGGCAAGCAAGCTACAGGGAACAAAAAGCATACTTTACACATGACAGAAGGATCCCCAAATATATTAAGAAACCTTCCTGGAAAATGAAGCTTGGATCACCTCAGGGATGGGTGATAGACATCTCATGTGTCTTCTGAAAGGGGACAGGTACTGATGCTGGCAGGCAGTGCTGTGTGTGCTGCTCGAAAACACTGGTCTGAAATGGAGCAGTCCTTGTGTAGTAAGGCCTGTGTTTGAGATAAACGTACCCTGTGCTAAAAATATTTTGTAATTTTTAAGGCTCACCACTAACTTCACATGAGGTCTGTGATAGAAACTTTCCAAAACAGTCTCTGAAGTACATGGATAATGGAATTTTGAGTATTTTGATTTTTTTCTCAACAGCATTCTGAAAACCTAAAACCACACAAAAGATTGGATATGGTATGAGAAAGTGCAACTCATCTCAGCTTTTTTGTTGTTCATGAACAACAACAAAACCCCAGGACACTGATGGAAACAGCTTTAGAACATACAATCTAAGAGACTTTGAATGTTGTTAACCAGCAGTGTAAGACAATGCACGTGGGAGACTTAAGCCCAGCACAACAGGAAAAAGCACTGCCAAAGTGGCAAGGTTGCAATCTTGTCAAATACATTTTCTATTTTTCAAAGACATTTTTCATGAAGAGGCAACATCTGATGCTGAGGTAAGTCTGAGGTAACTTCAGAATATGGCAATATGCTGTGTCTCACCAGTAAACTTGTTTCTTAAACCAAAGGACTGTGCTGGTACCTTTGGTTTAAGAATGGTACCAATGGTACCTGTGCTGGAAAAGCAAACAGTAGTTGCCAATAAAAGCCTCACCACACAATGTGTGTTTTCCAAAAACAAAGTCTGAACTAATGATGTTTACCTAAACAGCAGGAGATGTGAACATTCTTCCCTCAGCAGTGGAAGCTGGCAATATGCCTGGGACCCTGACACCAGGATGAGGAGCTGGGCTGGTTCATGCTCTGAGCACGGCTTCAGGTCACAAAATGTCCCTCAAGTTTTTCAGGTGATCTAGATATACCATGGTTGAGGAACCACGTGGCATCCTCACCTGGGGATGCCATGGGTGGCTACTGCCTGCACAAAGCTCTGGTGCAACAGTATAGCAGACAACACTTTGAAAAAAGAAAAAAAAAAGCCCTTTCCCTGGGAAAACATACCCTGCCCCCAAACCTTTTTCAGTGGCCCATTTGTAAACTATAACAGGCATCAGCACCTTGATAGTTAAATTGTCAAGAACTATCTTGAAACAGCCCCCATCAGATACCATTGCAGACCAGCAGGCAAAGCGTTGAAAACCCAAGTGTCTCCAACTGCTGCCCAGCTGGCCAGACAGCGTTGCTCTCAAAGGTTCGGCCTTCCACACTTTACCAGACAAAAACGCCTTTCTTGGGAGATGTGACTTTATAATCAGACACTACAAGGACTGCAATTCAGTGCCCAGAAAACAACAGAAGACCTGATCCTTCCCACGCGAACAAGCCGAACGGCAGTTTGAATAAATAAAAGCGTTACGGCAGGCTAAGTTTTAGCCATCAGGCTCATGTTCTTCGTGTAGCAAAGCCAAAAGGTACTAAATGTAAACACTGAAAATAAAGGGGATGCTCTTCCAGTTCTTCTTCATGAGATGTTATCCCTCATTACTTTTCTTTCACCAGACACCGCGCAAAACAACTTGAGAGAAGCCGAATTTTGTACAAAAATATCCCATTCCCTGATAGAAGATGACTCCTCAGACACCCAGCCGCCACGATGCCAGGGAAGAGGGCTTTGCCTCTCTCTGTAGCTTTGTGCACGCATTACACCTCTGAAAAAAAATCACTTTGCAGAGCTAATTTATAAATATTTTACACCTGGCATTGAACTAACCTTATGCAAGTGCAAACACTATGATAAATTACAGAATGGGCACACAGGACAGAAAGCAGAATATCAGATGACAGAAATCGCTCTGTCTCCTTCATTGTTTATTGTTTTTCTTCAATTTTCATTTAAAATGCACTTCAGAGATAAGAACAAAACACTCCCCCCTCCCCAGGTCAGACACAATGAACTTGTCCTGAAAGAATTTAACCCTACTTTTTAGTCATTCTTCAGAAACACTACAAAAACAAAGCTTTCAGCATGCTGAGAAGAACAGAAACAAATCCAAAGCTTTAAAAACCAGACGCTGTGAACTGCAGTTCTCCCAGTCCCAAAGCCAAATGCTTCCCTCATCCTTGCTGGGATGCACTGTTCAGCTACTGGCCATCACCTCAACATCCTTTTCTGATGTTTTTTGTTTGGTTGGTTTTTTTTGTTTTGTATTGTTTTGGGTTTTTTGTGTGTGTGTTTTGTTGTTGTTGTGTGGCCTTTTTTTTTTTGGGGGGGGGTGGGGGGGGGGGGTGTCCCCCTTTCTTTTCTGGCCATGCAAATACACGCAGAGTAAGACTACACAGGTACATGGATTTCTGTACCCACAAATTTAACAGCGCCTTACAGCTTCTCCCTCAATGCCTGTGTAGAAGATTGAGCAGCAAAGCTGTGGCAGTGTGGGCAGGGGTGAAGACAGGCTTTCTTGCCGCCATAAACCTTTAATTGTGGACTCTTGTACTTTATGTATAAGCAAGCCCTGCTCATTAACCCCTTCATGAAGAGGCCTATAGTCTCTACTGCTCCTAAACCTAGAAGGGATAGGAACTCAGAGCTCAGTGATCAAACTCCTCATCCTGACCTGCAGCTCCCCATTCACCGCAGATCTTGTGGCACCAATCCTTATACCATGGCTGATTAGACAAAAATATGAGAACTTGAAAGGTCTTTTTAAGCTGGTTATCATTTGCACTACAGGACTTGACAGGTCCTTCCACAGCCAGCCCCAGAATGAAATCCAGCAAGAGTGTTTTCCCTTAGCAATGAATTAGCTGATATGTAATTTCAATGATGTATATTTTGTATGTACAAATCTCTTAAGAAGCAAAAGTGCACAACACTTTTTGTCTGGTTTACTCTTTAAGAATTGTATTTCTGCAAAGTGATAACAAAAAAAAATTAGTAAAACCTACACTAAAATTTCCCTCTTTTTCACCTATGCATTTACTTGTGGTTTTGCTTTGCTCGTTTGTTTTAAGGAGGTTTCTGAATCCTGAGCATCCGCAGGCTGCTCTCTGTCATGAAATTCTCTTACTCAAGTAGCACACAGGATAAACAAGCAAACCAGCGTAAGTCAAGCTGGAAGTTCAAGCCACAGAGAGGTCAGCAGGTGTTCCTATGGATTTTTCCCTGATGGGAAAACTCCATAGATAGTGCTGGCCATTTCCTGCTTAGTTGGAAATGAATTAATTTTACTATCATAGATCATGTTTGAAAGTTGAATAAAAGGGGGGGGGGGGGGGGGGTTTTGTGATTCACTGAAGTCTCTAAGGATAAAGCTAAGACAAAGCGTGTTGATTTCATGATACACCTGCTTAACTTTAGCAGATCCGC
>JANIJG010003745.1:45663-80838 GCA_024611175.1 Megaceryle torquata
AGTCAGCTATCTCCTGATTTATTGGATGATGTAAAAATCGAACACATGATCGAGAACATGGACGACGGGGGAGGGGGGGGGGGGGGGGGGGGGCCCGGGGGATTTAGGATACACTGACATCTTTCAGTGAAAAGATAATACAAACCAGGTTTAATTCTGCCTTCACAGGCATGCTGTCAGATCAAGCCCCTCCTGCTTTAAATACTGGGCAGTGAGCAATGTAACACACCATTTTCCTACACTTTTACAATATAGAATGCTTAAGTCATTATTAACCCTATGATAAATCTTTCTTACTATAACCAGTATTCACTGGGGAAAATACTGATATGCTTTGAAATTCAAATTATTCCACATTTTTAAGATGGAAAGATATATTTGCTAAAGATTAATAAAGGCAGAACAGACTCGGGTAAAAGAAAAAAAAAAAGAGAGAGAGGAAGGAAAACAGAAATCAAGAGGTTTAATTGTTTTTGCAGAAAGAATCTTTGGTTGCAAGTTTAGAAAACTACTCGGGGACACACAGAGATACTTCTGTAGGCATCACCTGATCAATTTGTGAATTACAATTTTATTTAGAACATTAGTGGTACAAATTCCCTCTTTTTTTAATAGAATGGTATTTTTTCCACTTATTTCTATTAAGACGTCTATAAACACATAACTTTTATTACAAAACCGCACTCAAATTGCATCTTGTTTTAGAAATTGTATGAGAAGTCAAAGTGTAAAAGACAAAGTAACATCACTTTGCACAGGATGAAACAGGACACTGCTCCAGCACTAGAGGGTAACAATCAGCAGACTCTTAGCTTTTATTTAAGGATGATGTTACAGGCACAGCTATTATAATGTCACTGAGATAACACAAGACAAAGAAACACCTCACTAAAAATTCCTTTCATAGCCACCCTTCCTTTTTACCCCCTTCTTAGCACCGGCAACAAAAAGATTAAATAATGCAACCTACCAAAAAGATGCAGGAAAATGCATCAAACAACCATCAGCCTTTTACAAATATCTGCCCAATAAACCTCACTGAGGAATATTTACCTCAGGTCCAGGTAGCTATGGTGCCTAGGATAGTCCTCAGATCTTGTGGCAGTAAGAATCAGAATCAACCCTGAGCCACTCCCTGGAGATGCTTCTCCTTCCACTGACTACACAAGGAACCTACAGAGACGAGACTCGGCACATATAGTTCAGAAGCAACCTTGGTCCCCAAAGATTAAGTAGGGAATGAATCTTCTCAGCTGTCACCTTGCACTTCTGGGAGACAGTTGCTTGAATTTTTTGTTTAGTTGTTGGATTTTTTTCCACTGTATTTATTCAAACAGCCCATCAGGTCATGTTTACTTTGTATGCCCCTAGAAAAAAGATCTTTTCCAAGGTTACATCTGGCACTCTGGATACAAGCTTCACGAACCTGTTCCCACTATCAACAAACTTTAAGGAATAGCCAAAAGGTCTGTAAGTCTATCAGAGAAAAACAGAACAAAACACAACACATTGCTTGCAGATGAAGACTGCTGTGGGTCCAGCCAAGCTGAAGAACAACAAAGTAGTGTCATGTCTCTGGAGAACAGCATCCGTCAGAAATTATCACTGACATTCTGGCACTGTACTTTGAAAACAAATCCCCTACTTCAGCTGCTGGCAGGAGGAGGAACAAACTAGAATCCAAGTAATCCCACTCATTTAAGTATAATTCACATTTTCAGACACTAACCCAAGCCCCTACATAACAGGAAAACTGTCAGGCAGTGTAGTGAGACTACCCAGGGAGGATGAGCATCCCAGAGAAAAGTTAGAATTGAAGTCCTTGCAGAAGTAAATAAATCACTGCAGTATTTTCAAAATTCCTGCTGTAACATCTTTGAGCCAGTGAAATGGCCAGATTTCAGTTGCGTCCTCAGTGAAATACACATCATTAGTAAAATGGACCCATAATTCATCACCTAGAGCCTCTTCTCTCACTGTGTACTCTTTTAGAAAAAAACAAGGACAGCCTTAGAGATGGAGCTTTAGATGAACAAACAAAAAACCCATTGGAAGCTTGACCCCAGGTAGATGTTGCACACTCTGACAGAGCTCTCTCTGCAGGAGGAATGACTCATCAGGGCTGCCACCATGAAAACACTCCATTATGGGAGGCTATTTCACTATGAACTCAACATCTATCTCAATTTTAAATTTGAAATGCTCTGGTCTTCATGTTGTCTTCACACCTAACCCAACAGAACAGGGGGACAAACTCTGTTTTCTCCATGGGAGTTGCCTAATGCATGGCATCGACCCTAGGAAAAGCATATGAACCTGTGACTCTGGTAAGCACAAGGGACAGAGAAACAGCAGGATGAAATGTCTGCTTTCACTCATTACTAGTAGATTTTCTCTGCTGGAAAAGTGCTTTAGCTGATGGTCCACTGCATCTTTCATGTTTCTATATTCAGTCAGCTCCATATATTCCTGGCAGATGTTTTTTTGTTTGGTTGGTTGCAGGTTTTTTTGTTTGGGGTTTGTTGGTTTTTTTTTTTAAAGATATATCACTTTTAATTTCCAAATCTCATTACTGCTAATATGACTTAGCTTCACTCTTTTAAGCTCCTCATAAATCCACAGCAAAATAGGGTCCTTTCTGTGAAATTCAGTAGAATTGTCTTCATCAAGCCCATGGCAACAAGACTTTGTCTTTCTTTCTGAAGGAGGAGAGGAGGAAGAAAAATAAAATCTATTTTGAAGCTCAGATCCTGAGACTAGAAATAAACCTCTCAAAAATCAGTAAAAGCCCCTTTTGCTTTAGATACTGAAAACTGGCTTTTGCCAAGCCAACATGACAAGTTATTTAGATATAACAACCAAATTTTCAGTGTTTATATTCTTAAGAATTCTCCCAGGAGAAAGCTACCCCATTCAACAGACTAATTCCCCTCCCACACCCCAAGCTTCGCAGTGTACAGTAAATTACTTCTTAGTGATTCTGGCCATTTGGTCCTTATGCGACTCATTGAATAGGAGAGGGAAAAAAAATTTAAATTTATGTATGGTATGCTTATTAAGTTCTCATTAACTTGTTGGTTGACTTCACCAAACTTAACAGCCCCTCAAAATAAATCTTTAGCTTATTTTGATTATTGAAAACAAGGTATGTTTCAAGTTAAAAACTATTAATTACAGCTGGTTCGGAGACAGGATGAATCCTTCAGAATCACAACCATCACAGCCAGCTCATGAGCACCATCACTCAGAGCAAGTTGCTAGCAGAGCCTCTTTGAGTTATACAAGTCAGCCAAACAGAGGTCCCCTCTCCTGTTCCAGAAAAATACCCCTAAACCAGCACTGGCAGTCACTGGATTCTTCTGTGAGCTAATTCCATCCACTAACCTGGCCAGAAAACAACTCAGTAAAGCAGGCAAATCGCTTTCTGAAATAGGAAAGAAGAGGAGAAAGGGAACTAAAACCTCTGTTTCAGCCATGGTACAACCTGTCAGGGTCACTCAAGCATGACACATAACTTCATTCTTAACCCACATGGCTGATTTTTCCAGGATTTCAGCTGTATCATGGTACTAACCACTGTCCTACCCCATAAAGAGTAGGAGGACACTGTTGTACCTTTAAGTCCAACATTATTCTGGAATCAGAGGAGGCTTTGCCACACAGTGAGGTAAATTACACAGATCATGGTGCCATCAGCAATGCCTAAACACAGTTCTGAGTTGGTTCTTCTCTCACGCCTGCAGCCATGGCCCTGAGGTCTGTATGCAATGCATTTTCCCGTGTTTTAGAAAACTGTTTAGAAAACAAGACCATTAAGAATTGCTTCCTGAATAAATTAAAAGCTAGGGAAGTTAGGACAGTATCACATCATTTTGTATTTCCACTTTCAAAGTGGAAGTACAAAAGAGTTCCTTGCCAGTGGTCATTTAAAACACATTCCTAAAAACGGGGATCCATTTTTTGTATTTCAGTGAGCAGCACTTCCACACTGGCAGTTTCCAACGTCAGAAGCTGCTCTCCTGAAGCTAAAGCAGTACAAAGGAATGAGGCAGTGATAAGCACTAATCAAGTCATTAAAAATTAGTTTCTTCGAAGGTAAATAGCACTGACATTGCAGTGGGAATTAGATATGCCTGTTGTTTAATCATCTTGAAATCAAAGCAATAAAAAACCCCCCAACAGCCAAGTTATAAAAGGTTTGTTCCTTTGACAAATACATGCAGGCAATGTGACAGTGTTTAAGATCACCATGGTACCTGACTGCAATGCTGTTGCAATGACAGCGACAGCACACCAGAAATCTGGAGATCTTTCAAACGAGACAAGCTCTGAGGATCCCTGTTAGATTCTGATTTTCTTGGGTCGAAAAAGAAAGGGGAGATGAGCGCATGAAAAGAAGATTATTATTTCCTTTAACACTCAGAAAAACTAGTAATGATGATTGTGTTCAGAGTCCTTGGGAATGAAGCAACTCCAGGGCAATGCAGCTTACACTAATAAGCAATTCAGTACTTTAAAAACAGTATGTACTCCCTCGTCCCTTAAAACATCCCCTGAATCTAGAAATTATTCAAAATTAAATGCTAGAGGAGAAGTAAAATCTTTGAAGATACACAAAGACAGTACACAACAGCATCTTTGTAAGGTTAGGACTAGGACTCAATGTTCATAAGGATGACATATAGCACTAACCCATCTCTCTTCCACATCCAGAAAGAAGTGAAGAATTTGTGTTTCCCTGCACTCCTGTGAGGAAGGAGACAAAAAGAGCTGTGAACAGGGAAGAGCTGCTTTGTCAAACATTTAAAGCAAACAGTGATGTTGATAATGAACTAGCAATCATAAGCTCGGCATTTCCCATCTCTGTCCCTAACATGGAAAGAAGGGTCTGTATCCTACTTCTGTGCCAGGACACACAACAATTATTATCTATGTGTGACCTTTTTAATATGACAGAAATAATAAAGAAGTCAAGGAGAACACAGATTGCACTGATACTAACATTAGTAAATTAGAACTTTGCATTTATTTCTAGTGACTAGTGGATTTGCATTGAAATAACCACATTTCTAACCTTGCAGGAACCTCAGAAGAAATGCCAGGTCTCTCTGGGGCCACCTCCACCCTGGAAATTTCCCTCAGTGTCAGTAATTAATACTTCACTCCTGGCACACCTACGTACAGCAAATTGGCAGTGGTGCAGCCTCGTGAGTCTGAACACAAGTTCTCAGAAAAAGATAAAAGTCCACAGGCAGGTATATTTGTGAGGAGGTGAGTTACAAGAAAACCCGACACATTTCAATGACTCAAAACAGAGTGAGAATTTCAGAGGTAAGAAGGAAGAGGAGACAAAGTAAAGAGCCAGAAAAGCCAGAATAGCTTGTTATATCCAGATGTTTATGCAAATGGAAGGCTGCATATGAAACCAAATATATTCAGAATTTACCAAGGGCATGAAGATAAGTCATTAGCTTTGTAAAGCCTAATTTTTTTCTGCACATGAGCACAACACAGCACTTACTGTGAATGAAGGCAACCTGTCTGGTGATGTAACACACCCATAATTATAAGACATTTTTTCTGTTTAGGTTCTTATGCTATCATTTTACTACCCAAAAACATCCTTGAAGAACATGAAAAAGTCCTCCCGCTCAACCAGAAATATAGATTGTAAACATGAAGCACTTTGATTTGATCCAAAAACCCCACAGCTCTTCCTCAACATCTGACTCATTGCTATCCACCTGGTTTCTCTCTAATTAGTACCAGCCAAGTCTAAAATCTAACACAAGCCAGAGAAACAAAGCTGTTTGTACAGAAGAGAGAAAAACTATGGACAAAACACACGAATCTCTATAATTTCAAGTGAAAGAGATTTGAACATGTTTGTTTTCAGCACAAAAATTCATGTTCCATCTCATTTGGTGACCGAATTGTTGCCTCTGTCAAAAATACCAAGTGTCAACAGGATGCTGGGCTTTGTGTGAACAATATCTGTAGTGTGAAATATGTTTACCATTAGGGGAAGGAAAAGAAAAAAAAATCTATTTCCATATACAACATACAGACCTAGTCTTCTCTAAATTAATGGACCTTTTGGTTCATACCTATCAATCTTCAGTTCTCAGAATTTCTTTTCAACTAAGTCCAACTCAAAAGTTCAGGTTAAAAAAGTAAGAATTGTGTGCAGGCTACAAACAGATGGCAGATGAAGTAAGGAGGGAAGGAGGGAAAAGAGATCACCCTTTGGTTTGCTGGTAGAAGACTTCATCCAATGTACACACAATTGATTCTCTCAGTAAATCTATTCAATCCCTTGATGGTACCTTGTTTGAAACTAAGGTTGCCACATGATCCACTAGTCCAAAGGTGAAAAAAACATCAAAAAGTGTCTTCATGAACCCTAGAGCCACACGTCAGAGCATCGTCTGTATTTCTGTATCATTTGTACAGTATCATTTGTACAGTCTGATGGATAATTTTGAGAGTGGTCTGCACACCTTTGCAACAACTACAGATCATTTCAAATGCAAATATGCTTACTTTTAAGCTGCCCTCTGCCCTATTGCAGCTATTGCTAATGAAGTCTCCAGGGTAATAAGCCTGGGTTGTGTTCACATGTATCTCAACTAGCAATGCTGATTCTCAGTATAATAATCATCAACAAAATTATACAGCTCAGTTACATAAACCTCATTATTTAGAATGCATTAGAACATGGAGGTCCTGATTCCTGTATGTTCTACCCTTGTTTTTAAAGCTCTGCTTTGATATTGCAGTTCACTAAATCCACAAAGAAATACAAAGATTTTCATGCAGTTTCAAATGAAGATTTCATATGCTGCTTAAAAAAAAAAAAAAAACAAAACCAAAACCAACCAAAACCAAAACTAAAACTAAAAACAAACTGCGCACAACCCAAACCCACAACTCAATCTATTCATAGCTTCCTAGAAAAATAAGTTTTGCCACAAAGCAAAAGGAATACGCTGTTTCTATAACACAGCACTGGTCTCAGCACAATTAACTTAGAGAGACAGCACATGGACATCTTGCAGACCTGAATCTTCCCCAGGAGAGCCTCCCTAGTTTCACATGGTCATGGGAAGCTTTGACCTGCGACGGTTCATGGCCCTCTGCTGTGCTGTACAACTCCAATAAAGAAAAAAACCCTAGGTAGCTCTGCTGAAATGAAACAAAGAACCATGTCTAAGTGTGAGGAGGAAGCCAAGGGAATGAAAAGAGGGAAGAAAGCAGCAGAGCAGCACCCTGAGAGTGTGGAGGCAGAGGGGAAATGAGGAGAAGCAGAAGCAATGAAAGCAGAACTTGCAGAGAAAGGCAAGGGAGAAACAGGAAGACACACAGAGCGAGGAGCACACTGTCATTGCTGAGGTGACCTGCACCTCAGAACCTGCTGGAGTCTGAGCCTTCTCTGGGACTCTGGCTTGAGCATCCCTGCTAGATCCTTCTACTCCCAACTGACCCTTGTTGAGCAGTCCCCTGTTTAGCAGCTAACTCTGGAAATAGTGCCCCATCTACCAGCAAATCCATCTGATTGCTCAGGCAATCAGACTGATGCTCGGGCAACCTTCAAGTGATAGCTTATAACATAGAAAAGCAGCAGAGGATCCCAACTGCAAATCCTGCATATCGGCTTGGCACACATCAAATGACCTTCTACAGATGTTCCACAGAAAATGACCTTGCTCTCATCAAAGATGACTGACACTTCCTCGGACAAACACAGACTGGTGCTAATTGTTCTATAATGTGCTTCCTGCCTAGCTCTCCTTCCTTGCAAAATACTCTAGCCAAGAAAAAAAACAGCCAGAACCTTTCCCTTCAATCATGCTGGGTGGGCTCTGGTTCCCAAAAGCACGGGTGCATTATACCTATCTTATACCTATCTATCCTTCTACACCAGTAGAAATTAGCTATTTTTGCATGACTGCCTACTCCCTTAGCTAAGCTCCAGATCCATTTACTGACCAGAGTGCATACAACATAATTGTATTATAATTTCACTATGTATAAAATGATACTGCTTCACACTTTAGGATATGGAGAAAGGAAGATGTCAAGAAAAGGATATGGCTGGATACTATCTACACTCACACAACGCACAAGTCTCTGGGCAAACCACTTCAGATAAAAGGCAGCATTTTTACTTAGGTTCTAACAACAGGAAAAGAAGAGAGAAGCGCTAAAAGCCATTTCCCAGATTTTGCATGGGCAAGTATTAATATTCTGCTCCAGTATACCTCCATCTAGGATTTTCTTTGGCTGGAAGAATCCACTAATATTTTCTCTTATGAATATCATGAGTGTTCTGCCTTTATTTGCATGCAGACATTAAGTAATTTGCCCACAGGTAAAAAGTTCTTGTGTGCGTGCAGGAGGTCCAAGCCAGGATTTTCTACACACATAGTCTTAAACTCTTTCAAACCCTATTCTTGAAAACTGTATTGAAGCACAAGTACTACAATGCAGAATTATCAAAATACAGAAAATGACAGAATTACAGTTGCCAGGCAACCTTAAATAACCTTCTGCCCTTTTGTGTATGCGCTGTAACACAGGCTGCTATGTCAAGATCAATATGATTTATTTTCCAGCCAAACTCTCTTGCAGGCAGTGCCCAGGCAATGAATGGGGGCTGTGTAGAGAAGCAAGCTGTGGGCTGCCCAGGCTCACTCTCATTGCAGAATCTGGAAGGTGAGGAAAAAAGCAGATGGAGAACTGTAGGAAGAGAAAGAAGGGTCTTACAGTTAAACCAGCTGAACGATACCCTGGAGAACTGGGCTGTGCCTTTACAGGAAAGCCCATGAAATGGTGGGCAAGTCACACCAACAACATTTTTCCAGGTGGTCACTCACTGTGTGTTCCTGTTTTCTCTGGGCTCAGCCTGAGGCAACTGGGTCTGGTCTGCAGAATGACTGATTGCCACTCAATGTCACAGCTGGAGGTGTGCAATCAGAAATGTATGCTGGCTATACCACCAAGGCTCAGTGCTCTGGGACCTCGGATTAAGGATTTTTCAAACTGTGCACCAGAAATTTTGTGAAAATCCTTGGATTTATGTTCCCTCTTGACTGTATCCTTGAAATGGGAATTACAATACCACCATCATAACTGATTATAATTTATTTATGAGGTTTTTATGGCAGTAAGAGGTTTTGCATAGGAGCAAATCCAAGATAATAAATACTATTAAAATAAACCACAAAGTAATTAATAATTTTGTATTCAATGCCCACTGAAAACAAATGTTAAATAAATAAATAAAGAATGAATGAAGACAACGAGTTACTTAGCAGCACCCATTCAACAAGCCCCTTATTATTCTGGGCAGTGAATGAAACAAAGACAGCGTGGGAGGGAAAACAAACACACAAACAGAGCCAAGCAAAGGGCATAAAAGAAAGGAGGGTGCAGAGGAGTCGTGCTCAAGTGCCAAATAGGGAAGGCAGTGAGATGACAAGGGGAGAGCCCTGGTGACAACTCCCTGCCCAAAGGAGAAAGCCCTGTCCTCTGAGTACAAGGAGGGTTGTTGGGATATTGCTGTCACTACCGAGGATGGGAGATCCCGAGCCAGGCTGACCTAGAGCACAGCAAGCATTTGAAGTCATGTGCAAGTTCCTGGCTGACAGCAAATTTCTTGCAGAACTCATCCCTCTGACCCGGCACTCTGCTTGCTGTGCTGAGAGAAAGGTGTGAGTTGAAATCTCTCCTGGAAGGCAGAAGAGCTTGTGGAGACCTCTACATACTGTCATGCAAACAGAGGGTAAAAGAAATGCACAAGAAGGGGCAGAAGGAACAAGGTTGTGTCACAGGCTTGGAACACAGCATCACACCTCTGACAACCTCTTTCAAAAAGCAACGACTGAGAAAAGCAGCATCCAAAGCTCTGAAATAAAGTACTGCCTGTGCAGAGCAAAAATTGATGTTTTAGAAGAAAATGCAGATTCACTAAAAGCAGTTTTCTAGCCAGGTAGCTTCTACACGATTGTGACAAGCCAACGCCCCCCAAACAACCCCAAGGCCCTCAAGCTAAGATCTCCTCCAGCAGCTCTAGGGAACAGTCTCCTTCAGAGGTGAGCAAGTCTTTTTGATCTTCAAGCTCTGCACCTAGAAAAACAAGCCTCTCTCTTCTACCCGCCCCTGACAAGAGAGAAGCTTCAAGCCCTTGAAAGCAATCTATTTGTCCAGTGTCTTTCAAATCCTTGTTCTCAGCTAGGGGTATTGTCTTTCTTCTGTTTATTCTGCCCTAGCATCCACTAAGCTTGACTCAATGTGTTCGCAGAGGAAAGTGTTAGGACCTAAAGTGTCTTGGTCACACATAATATCCAGACCTTGATATTTCAGTGCTCTTGGATCAGTTCTTATCAGCATCATCAACTGTCATGTTTAAACCTGCAAGTACTTCTTTCTGCAAACACAATGCTTGTTTAATGACTTTAAAAAACAGAAACATATTTAAATAAATTTCACTTATATCTTGCATTAATTTTACCCAGAGATTTTCAGTTTCTTGTAAACACAGGTCTCTGTCACCCAGCTGCCTGCACTTCTTTCGCTGACAGAGTTCAACAACATTCACTCAACTACTCTTCACCCAGTATAAGTGGAGAAGCTGACCTTCTCTTCTGTTTTTGCTTCCTAGAAAACAAAGGCTGAGACAGTTTGACTTACCTGTCCTGAGCTGAACTAAGCCACAAGGTTTTATCCACACTGTTCATCTGAGAAGAGTGGTTGTTAAGCCATCATTAATCATCATGCAGTTCAGACAAAGGGTGAGATCTATCTCACCAAACTTCAGGCACCTAGAGTTGACCTAACAATGCTTGATTTCCTTTGGAGTCTGTAGAAACAGATTCTTTGAGGGAACAGTCCAAGGCAGACATCTAAACTAAACCAGATTCACCGCTCCCTCAAACAGCCTAGTTTTCTCCACCTGCTCTTGGGTGAGCTCTGGATGACCGGCTGGATGCAGACATGGCTCGCTGCTCAAACTGCAATAGCAGTGACATAAACACCACAGGACAGCAATGGCAATGAGGAAAAAAACCCAAAAAACAAAAAAACATAACCAAACATGTTTTACTACATCCAGAAGTTGACTGACTCAATCAGTATCTTTTTCTCTTCTAGATGAAAGTGTCAGTAAAAAGAGAAACAATACAGGAAGATGCTGTTGCCAATGCATGAACCTTCAGCAAGGGAGAACATGTAAATCGACAGTTCCTTTTCACATCCTCACAGCAGTAGGTACCACAAAAACCAATTCTGTCAAGTGTCATGTTTGTTCCCATTGTATAATCAAGATATTTGTAGGCAGGAACAGGTTCCAGTCTAATTAAGTTTGATCAGACTGGGGCTTTTTCCCAGACAGTAGCACTTTAGAGCTGTCTCTGAGCATCATGGTGCTATTTACCGGGAAATGCAAGCACTCTGTTTCCATAAAAGCAGGCAGTTTAAAATTAGCTGCAGATAACTCAAAATGACTGCTTAGAGCAGAAATGTAATTTTCTGAAAGAGGTCATTGGTTCTGAACATGATGCACTGCACTCATGATCTGTCATGCCTCATTACTTGAGACCAAATAAGTCAGGCCAGTGTAACTGGATATGCTGGAGACTCTCCTCAACGTCGAGTTCTTTTAAGATACTGCCTTCCAGGCTGAAGTCTTAAGAAGGAAAAAGGAGGGGAAAAAAACCCCAAAACAAACAACGCAGCCATTATTGAACTCCTTTGCTGAAGTCCTGTGGCATATTTACAGGTTACATGGAATGGATTTTTTTAACAGCTCCACTTCTGAAAGCAATTCAATTGAAATGTAATCAATTGACTGAAAAGTTTATTGCCTGTAAGCATTCAAATATCACTTTAGAGGTTTAAAGAAATAGAGATTATAGCAGCTTTGCATGTTCAAGCAAGCTTCAGAAGCTGTCATAGAATTGATTCTAATTCCAGCAGAAATTTGTGAGTATCTCATTTGGTTAGGCCACTGCAAACTAAATATAGGGCAAGCATGTCCTTGATTTGCATTGATGGAGCTTAGCCATATTTGAACACAAGGAAACTTTGTTCATTCCTTCTTATATCTGTCTATCTCACTCCACCTAATACAGTTTGGGAACTCAAATTACAACACCATAATATTCGCTAGGTCTCAACTGGTGCAATTTATTACAACTGAATCATTAGGAATGTGACAGTGCATACAAGGAGGACTAAAATTCAGCACAGAGGTACTTCAGTCATGCAGAGTCTGGGTAAAAAGCATTAAAAACTTATTTTTGTCCTAAATGCGAGAGGCTTATACCCTCCTTGTGACTTGAGGAAAAAAAACCCCCAACTGAAAAAGTGGCATCATTTATATGGTTACTTTTAAAAGTGGCACCATATTTCAAGCATTTATAAATTAAGCATATGCAATTCAAATTATGATTTGTCTTATTAACATATTAATGAATATACACCAGCAAGTTGAACTAAAAATGTATCAAAAATTTGCATGTCTGATTATCTTTGTGGAGTTTTGCAACTGACAATTTAAAAGGAGGATAGAAAAAAACCAACCTGTGTCAAGGTCTATGTAAAACTACAGCATAGAGATAATCAAAGGTTTGTTCTGTATCTTTTATAAGCTAAAATGTGAATCTCTTTCTAAATGAATAGGACTTGCCCTTGGAATTATGTTCAAAGTAGTCATTTCCTGAACTTCTAAAGCAGTAAATAGGACGATGTCTCAACCACAGGCACTGCCAGTGATCTCCCAACCATCTCCTTTCAGATAAAAGCAGAGAAACTTCTGCTTCAACACACTTTCTCACTTTCTCACATACTTTCAAAACAAGCAAAAAGAAAAAAAAAATGCAAGAGGCGCATGCAAGGAAACAGGGAAAGTTATTTTGATTATGAAATTTGACAGCAATCAACTTCTTGTAACCACTGGATGAAAACATCATGAACAAAACAGTTAAAGCTTTTGTTGAAGCTGTGACCAAGTCAGGTTTCGCTTGCTGTTCAGCTCTCCTTGCTGTTGCCAGACTTCTAGCATCACTCCAGGCAACTGAGCCAAGTCTGTGGTTCAGCATACCATATTTCCCACCTAACAGTGGAGAAAATAATCTGACAACTAATATGACAAGCATTTCAGTCCTTTTTCTCATTAATGATCATCATGAAAGTGCATAGATGAGACATTTTCCAGAAACAAAGAATATTAACAATGCTAAAATACCAAGATTCCCCTGTTCTAGAGATCTTACCAGGTTCCCACCTCCAGATACCATTTTAGATAATTTCCAAATCAGATACATCTTCCACACTTCTCCAGATTAAGTCTACAATATCAAATTCATCCAACAGCCGTTCCTCTCATTTTCTATTCCTCCTCCGTTTTATGAAGAAAAACTGGCACTTTGGAGAGGTTATCCTTACAACCCAAGGAAAGCTCTTTACTTCTCATGTTCAAGAGACCACTAGCTAGGATTTAAAATGGGTGATTCTTTGAACACATATGCTTAAATGAGCATTTTTTTTCATGGTAATGAAGAGTTCCCGATTTCTTTGGCTCGATTTTTCCCTCACCCTGTTCCTTTAACAAATTGATACAGATTGAAAATAATTAGGGGTGGTGGTGGGAAAAAAAAAAAAATTAATTTGGACTGACTCAGCCACATTCAACTCTGCAAATGCGTAACTACCGGTGTAGTGCAATAGTGAGAACAAGTAGAAAAGGTCAGGAACTCAAAGTCCACATAGCTGCAAGAAAAAGACCTGTAACCTGAAACTACCATCTAAGACCCACATGTGATTTTCCGTGGCTGTTCTATTTACTGCCTTCCTTTCACTCTGTTTTTCACAAGACAAAGCAAAGGCCAGTGTACTAATGTGTACATCTAAGACAAATCCATACGGAGGCAAGTGACCCTTCAAAAGGAGATGAAATGTTTGAGGAGCTTTGGTGCAAACTTCTACCAGTCATCTGCTGAAAACCTGACCTATACAATGTGGCTGTTGGTATCTGCAAAAAGAGTCTTGTTACCTATGTTCTTCATTCACTCCCTTGGGAAGGGTCGTGAGCCCAGAATTTCTTTGCTGGCATCCAGAAGTCCCTAGGTACCATTGCTAGTAGTGTAAATTGATAGTAGCAAGAACACCTGACGCAGGAATGGGTTTGCTTTTATGCAGACATAGCACAAGTATTCCAAGCATTTCACATGTTGATTAACTACATTTCTATATAGGGAGCTCATAATACCTCAGCATTAGTGCTCAGATACTGATTGCCAAGGACAGTTTTGTACACCAGCAAATTCCAGCAGCTACCAGTGAAATCCCTCAGAGATTTTGTTAATGGAATGATAGGAAGAAAAGGAAGGGAAAAAAAGCAATGTTTATCTTTTTTCCATTTTTAACTAGGATGGGACACGAGTAGAAGCACTAGAAGAACAGAAAGCCACAGCTTGCAAGGAATTAGAAGAGAAACATCTCCTTGATAAAACGATTATACTGAGAACTGCCTACGAATTGCATTTTCCTGTTGCTCATGCCTTCTGCTGCCTGATTTATTAATAGAACTGCTCACCACATGGGAATTCAATTCATGAAGGTGAAAAAACAAAGCTTCTGGCAGATAATACAAGCTGTTCAAAAGAAAGGACACAGGTTCAACTCTTTCCTCAAAAACAATACATACAGATAAATAAGGCAAGTTTAATGGCACAGTCTGAAGTGATTTTGCTTTTGCTTCTGTGGACTGTGTTGGATTTTTTGTTGGCTCAATTCTTGCACAAGCAAAGCTGGGGTCCAGCCTTTATACATACATATATATAGTTGTTTTGGGTTTTTTTAAAGAGTATGGAGGATCCAAATGATTAAGCAGCAAAGAAGGGTGTAAATTATCAATGTTTTCCCCCAGTTACATGCCTGCTTTCCAGTTCTGTATCTTCTGATAGCTTCTTCAGCAGCAGCTCTTCCCAATTATAATAAATTAAGTTAGAGCCTGTTCTTATTTACACCCCTGGATGCTAATATTCAGGGATCTCAAAAGAAACCATGACAAACCTGGAAGGATCTCCAAAGTGCTTTTCAGTGGCAACGTGGCACATTGTCAAGAGCAGGAGGGCTGGCCAACTGGCAAAACTTAAATGTACTTGGCCAGGCTAGGCTTGGAAAAACATGAGGCTTTGTCAGCCAATGAAGTGGGCTTGTACGTTCGTAACAACTCCCTTTTTTCCTGAGTTTTCTAAGAACAAATTACTTACTAATGTTGACATGCAAGTCCTCTGAAGAACACAGATGGCCAGTACCACTGGAGCCAAGACTCAAGGAGGCCAGTCGCTTTGAGTCACTGTGTACAGGCTCTCCAGCAAAGAAATTCCCCCTTTTTAAAAATTTTTTTTTGAGAAACACGCAAAACTTCTGACTTTTGTTAAAAAGAAGCTAGTTTGGAATATAATTTTTGGTCCTTCAACTGTATTCCTGTTCCTTGAAGGCCTGCAGAGTAAATATGTTTCACAAAATATATTTATCCTGAGAGAAATTAATTCAGAAAACAGAACACATTCACTTTCACACCCAAACTGCATGCTGCTGGTTTTACAAAAGGTGGGCGGTGCCAGAAGTCACTAAGTCCTATACATTTACCACAGCAGGCTTACATCAGGAAGTGCTCTTTCTGGGTCCTCAACAGTTGGCAACACAGCAGCAAACAGACTCAATCTTTGCATTGCAAAGTTGCTTTTGAATAAGGCAGGAATCGATCACATTGGACAAGCGTGGTACCCTCTGCCTCCTGCCCCAGGCTTGGGATTACTACAATGAGAAACAGGGGCAGTTTTTAATCCACCTTTATCTCACCTTTTACATATTTCCAAAGGCCTTGTACTTCCTATGTTGAAGCTCCATCTTTCCAAGCCTTATGCTGCATTTTGTCTCAAGCTTTATAGTTTGGTTTTGCTGCGACAAGATTGAATCTCTAGCTGGTTGGTAGATGTGGAAAAAGCAAAGCTGCTCCTCTGCCCTCTGACAGCAACACAGGACAGACAGTGTGATCTAATTTGCACATTTGTGTGCTTTAATTTGCATATTTGCAGTCAATTTCTATGCAGCTCAAAGTCCATGGTAGTGAGGGATTGCACAGACAGTGGAGTCATCTGTCATTATTTACACAGTAGTGCAACTGCTGCAGTGAAACTGCTCTGCCAATCTGCCTCAGACCGAGCAATTGCTTTGATGATACAAAGTGTGCAATCTGGAGTCTCTGGATCACTCAGTTAATGGAAAGCGATGAGGAAGCACGAGAAACTCCTAACCATCCTAATGAACTTAGGTTCATCAGTGACACAGGAACTTTCTTAATAGAGAACAGAGACAGAGCTGTAGCACTTTTGATGCTCATCAGCCATCTTTGCAATGTGCTCTCTTTAAATACCATCAGCTTTTTTCATACCCCACCCCCCAATTCAATCTTACAGGTCCCAAACACCCACTCTCCCTCAACTCCCCATTTCCTGACCCAGAAGTTCACACATTCATACTGAACTAAAGCACAAAGTACAAAAGCAACAGAAACACACTCTTAGCTCAATGTTTCATGTGAGGTTTGGTGAATAGAGAAGAAACTGAAATGCACACAGTGACTGGATTAAACAAGAAACATGAAACCACCCATTTCACCTGAAAGTCTGAAGGCCAAATGCTTGGGTCTGTTATGGTGGAGACTCTGACTGTATGTCTGACTGCATATCTGACCACAGTGACTTTATCCAGCTTGAATCTTTAAGATCTCAAAGTACGCACCATGGCAAACTCCCAGGGTAACCTCCCCCAGGGCTGCAGGAACTGTGAAGAAAAAGTTGACAAGTCACAGAAATGCTTTCAGCAGGGGAGCCAGGATGAGGTTTGAGGGTTATTAGATAAGGGTAGGTTCCAAAAGTGTACCAACCACTTCTGGGGACAAGGCAGATGGCAGAAAACCAGGGCAAGGACTTCCAGAAATGCCATGAGCAGACAATCATAACATAGGAACAATAAGGAGGAGGAAGAACAGGTCCTTCTGAGTAATTCATAAATGTGTACAGCCAATTCCAAAAAAAGGTATAGCTAAAGTGACCAAATGCATTTGCTGAAGGCAATTTTCAACAGCTAGGTCTGTTGAACCCAGCTGCCCTGTCCCAGCCTCATCATAGTCTATATCCCAAGGCTGCAAGAGATGGCTCTGGAGGGTGGCTCATCAAAGCCGTTCAACATTTTATTGCTGCATGAGAATTCCAGATTGATGTTAGTTTGCAAAATATTTGATACATAACAGATGGCAAGTTCTCTGTCATAATGTCCAAGACCCCAATGTATTTTCCAAGGCAGCAAAAAATTTCGAAGGTCCAGGACTGAATCTGAATTTAGGCAGATGAAAGGCAGTAAATATGCATCATTACAATAATATCTTGCTTCATACAGCTCACATTCAATTAACCCAGAGTTCTCCCCATAATACCCTGTGCTTGGCTACAATCAGCAATACTTATCTCTCACTTAAATTATTCTATTTAACTATTTCAGCAAATCCAGTTCCAAAGTAAGAACAGTTGAGACGGAATATGTGTGTGCATGCACCTGCACACCCACGTGTATCTATGGACAGCACAAAGAAATAAGGACAGAACGAGTTAGTACCACTAATTGTAGAATATCCTTGCTTCACATAGGATGTACAGAAGAGACACTCATGAAAAAATACTGTCAAATATATACAGTGGAAAAGTGATAATTCAAGTCAGGCAGTTATTTAGTACCTCAATTTAACGCTCTTATCTCTGTAACATACTACGTTTAAAAATCCCAGCAGCTACAAATAACAAAATTCTCTTTCTGTTCCCCAAATTTCAGTTTGCTTTCAGGAGAAGATGACAAAAATTGAACTGGCAAAGCAAAGGACTACAGAGTGTGCCATGCAGAGGATTAAGGCAATAACTGAGGTAAGTCAGTCAACTGTGTTCTAGTTTTCTATGTGCCGAGTGACCCGTTGCCCTCTCTGGTTTTTGCTTTCGCACTGTACTGCCTTATGTAACTGTTCCCTCCAGCTCATAAATCTCCAAGGTGAATAAAAGCTCAAGTGATTACATTCGGCTTGGCCACAAAGGTGATTTTTTTCCACTAACTTCTACTTACTGGGTTTTATATTTTTAATCACGTAAAAGTATTAAGTCCATTGCGGTTCAGTTGATCAATTTGGCTTCTAAATGCCTGTGCTTTCTCATTCTTGACCAGAACAATATTTCCAATAACTACAAAGATTTAAAACAGATTAAGGCAGGAAAGAAAGAACAATTTGGTAGTTGTTTTTCCTTCCTCTTCACAGGCAAGGCTGCCCTTATTTTGGTTCAGATACCTAGAACTGCTTTTCATCTCCCTAAGCGTTGCTTTGCCTGTACCAATATCCTACAAAAGGTGGTCTGTCTTTTCAGATAGATCCTACATAAAAAGGACTAAAAGTCCATTATCTGAAGTTATTTTCAGTGATAGCTCTGAAGCAGCCTGACCTGGAGTCACACGGAGTCAAAAGCAAGCGCAGCCATAATCCTTCCTCCCTATAGCATGAGTTTATTCATGACGTTTTCTTGATGTGACCTTTCTTCAGCAGTGAAAGCTATTGCTGGAGATAACCAGCCTAGGGAAACTGTGAGACCTGTGCTTATGAAAATGTGCAAAACACCAACAGATCCTCAGCAGCATCCAGTCTGTAATCCTAGCAAGGCTGTGAGATTTATAGAAGCTAAATCCTAAGATTTTTTTACTACACTGTGAAAGCATGTTCAGTTTGAACATGTGTGTGAATTCAGCTTATCATTTATTTATAGAGCAGCTGATACAAATTTCAAGCGAGATTTGTGTAGAATGTATTAAAAAGTCAGAAATAATTCTGATATCCTAAAAGTTGAGACCTACTTCACTACTTCCCAGAACATGAAAAATCTTCCTAGTCGTACAAACTAGAAGTTGATGAAATTTCAAGCTCCAGACCTTCAAAATCCCAGTAGCATTCTACCTCCTACATAGAGCACATGACAATTGTCTATGCTCACTATTGATTCTTTCTACACCCGAATTATCACCATTATTACTGAAATATTATTTTCTCTGAATTACCAGGGTCTGGACCCAGCCATTGGCAGAGAGCAGACTGTGAGCTGACAGTTCTTATTTTTTCAGTATTGGGTAAGTACTTGCACTGGCAAAAGATTGCTCCATTCATTAAATCCTTTCATCAGCAAGTATTTATTGTGCTGGTGAGAGCTTAAAGAGGCAATCAAAACTTAGAACTAGCAAATATTAGATTTTCAATTTATCAAAAGTCTATTACTAATAGACTGAATTACCATTCTGTAAAGAAATGTTTGTTTTACACAAAGATACATATTCCTGGTGATTTCAGACTTCAGAAAAATGATATGAAATGAGAGGCTGCTCTTTGTCCTTAAATTTGAAAGAGACTATCTTAATTTCTTACAGTGTAGCTTCTAGTATTTGTTGTACAGTAGTATTTACCTACAGTATACTAAATTTTATGACACCTTTATCAGGTAGGTGTTTTGAAAAGGGAAAGAGAAGAAATATAGAGTGTTTTGGAAAAAAAACCTCTAATCCATAATCCTGATATGATTTCCTCAGGTCTTTCTGGGAAGAATCCTGAAGTGTAATCCAAGACTTCATGTTAAATTAGGGCAGAAAATACTCATAAAACATGCTTACATCCCACAAAATGCCAATAAAAGTGCTATGACAGGGATTATCAGTATCTTAAACACCAAAAAGAAATGAATGTGAAAATACCCACACTCTAAGTAAGTTCAAGCGTAAAAGCCAAGAGCAAATACTCAGGCTCATCTATAACGCTCCATCAGTCTCAGATATTAAAATGCAAAATATATAACACTTCAAGAAAAGAAAAACTTACTGGCAAAGCAGCCCAGAATACTAGTGGGAAGAACACAGCCCCAAGGGAGAGGCACTTCTCATAAGGAAAAATAACATGACAAAGTCTATAAAAGAAATTGAAATATATCTTAATGCCAAGCCACAGTGTAAATCCAATGCATTTATTTGCTATTAATGGCAAGGTCAGATATAAATCTCTGACTGAAATCTGCAGGCAGTGACCATTCACCATATGGAGCAGCATTGGTGCAGCAGGGCAGGAAGGGCACAAGCAGGGTGACTCCAGCTCACTCTGCCATGCCTCCCAGCAGATTCGTGTCTGGCTGAAATTTCATGCCGAAAGAGCTTCACAGCGATGCTCAGAGAGGGAGAACAAGATTAAAAAGGACATAAAGAAGAGGGCAGGGAGCTATAGATGATTTAAGAGAAAGCCAGCAAGATACAGAGATACAGCAGGCTAAAATCAATGTGTCAAAGAAAAGATGGACTGTTCAAAACAAAAGAACGAATGAACTGGCAGCAATGAGCATAGAATATCAGGAACAGATGAAGGCAAATGCGGGTGAAGTGCAACTGCTGTAGGATTTTATTTTTAGTCACACTGTTAAAGAAAATGGGCTTTCAAAGCAGAGTACTTCATGGCTAACAAGCTTATCTGCCTTTAACCGGGATGTAAAAAGACTACATCACCAGCATAAAGGAAACTTTAAATGTCACTAAAATCTTTACCAAAGGAGAGTTCAAACTGTAAGTTATAAGTCCTGAACCAAAATCTTCGAAGTATTTCCAAATGTTGCTCATTAGAGTTTCTAAGAGTACTTGTTTCAATAAGTGTTTTTAAGAGCAGTTAGAGGCGGGGGATAATTTTTTTTCTATTAGTAGTAATGCCAAGGATAGTAAAAATTAATGCATGAAAGCTGTAATGGATTCTCAAACCCAGAAACATATCTCTTCCATCAGAAAACATTCATGAAATTAGACATAATTCACATAAACTCAGTCAACTGACATTTATGAGCCAGTCACTTCAAATTCCCCATTTCTAGCCATATATCAGGTCTTACACATACAGTCTTTCCATCATGAAAGAACTGACTAATTAAAATTCAGAGAAGGCAAGCAGAAAACAAGGTTACTTTTTGAAGCAGAAGGAGCAGACACTCCACCAAACTGTCCTGCCTTCCACATGGCAGAGATCTAAATCCAGTCAGACACATAGAGAAGAATCAGGGTGACTTTAAATTCTGGGAAGGTACATTTTCTACAGAGCATTTCTTTGCTTCTATCAAAACAGATGAAATATTAATGTCAATTCATTACACATCAATGCATTTGTATACTCCCTGTTATCAAGTGTCCAAATGAAAACGGTCTGTTCTGAATAATTTACTCCTAAATCATCAGCCCCTTTTGCAGGGTATCTTCACTATTTGCCAAATCATATATATGACTGACAACATTTATAAAAGATGTTCAAAAGGTACCAGCTTATGTGTATTTGATGTGCTAAAAAGCTTGTTATTTAGAACAGATAAAAGTGTGCCAACAGTAAAGTACAAATACATATCAAGGCTATAAAACATGATGGTTTTCAGTTTGTGGGCTGGATCCAGCATGGAAGAACAACTCGTTTAACCTCCAATTAAAGTCCCTGAGACCATCTTTCCAGGAAGTCCCCAAAACCGTGTGGGAAGAGGCTGATGGCTGGAAGAACTGTTCTGTTTGATGAACACTTGCTGCTGTTTCGTTCCCAGGGTTTCCCCCAATTGCCCTGACTCAGTGCATCACATGATCATGCTTCGGACTGCCTCAGCCAAAAGCTTTGCAGCAAAAGATCTGTTTAAACCAAAGCTAAAGACTACGTGAAACCTCACTGCGTTAAAATAAATGCCAGTTTTGACTCAAGTGGTGACAATCCTAATTACTCCATTATTATTTCTCTAAGTACCAGTTTAATACCCTTATTCACACAGACATACTTGCTGACAGCTCAGTACTGCACTGTCCTCAGCAAAAGAGACAAAAGTTATGTCTGATGCCAGTTCAAAAAATACTTTCACACAACCACTTCCCTTTGAAATATGAAGCTGTACTGCTAAAATAACTCATTCTGCTTTTGTAGAGAAATTAGTGTCTCAGAAATGTCTGTTCTTCCTTCATGCTCACATCCCCTTTCTGTCTCTGCACAGGGTGGAAAAAATACAAATGCATTTGCTGATTGATGTTACTGTAATAGTCCATTACTAGGGAAAAACAATTTCAAAACAATAGTCACATTATATAACATTATATAATTGCCTTATGAAATACAACAGTGGTTCTGAATTAAGGATTTTTTTTTTTTAAATGAACATGGGTATTTTTCCCACTTGCACACTAATGTACTCACTGTAACCTTTATTAAAAAAAAAAAGGCCAAATTTCTTCCATTTGTTACTAATAGAATACAATTATTTCCAATCTCAAGATCCTGAGCAGAAAATTTCACCTTTCTGAGGTTAGGAAAACCCCTAAAAATACACACCATTATTGTATCAGTCCCTGCACAGACCATACACAAATGGAAAGCAGAGGGTCAGCACCTAGGAAGGGTAGGCTTTCAAAGATCAGGAGGAAAAGAGGACTAACAGAATATCCTCAACAGTATTTCCTGTCTCTGTAGGATCCCAGTTTACTTCTACATTCCTTCTGGCCTTGGTATAGCCCCACACTTTCAATTAAATCAGTCTGCATAGGTATACTCTAGGTACGTGCGTGTGTGTATGTATATATATACACACACATATATTTGAGGTATACCTAATGCAAGTACTGTTTAGTCATAAGCTACTAAAATAATACAAAACCCACAGAAGCTTGCTAAATGTTTTTTTAAGATTCGCTAGCACATTGCAGAGGAACGAGATACCAAGTTGAACATTTCCTGTCAGATAGAGAAAGAAAGAAAAATTGAAGATGGGAAGCTGTGCCTGTAGTTGTACTTTCATATGAATTAAAAAAGATTAAAAATAAATGCAATGTTCAGCACTGATAGAACTATATATGTCTTTCAGGCAGATAAGACCAGATTGCATAATGCAATTGGTAATAAAGATGTACCATGAAAATAGGTGTTACATAAAATAAAGAGGAGTCTTTCCCTTCATTTGTCTTAAAATGTAAGGGACGCTTGATTGTCATAATTTGTGAACCTTATTCATTTGCAGCTTCTACCTTGCAGGTATTACCTAATTCTAGTATTTGATCAGGGAAAAACAAAACAAAAAAAAAAAACAAACCACACAAAAAACAACCCCCAAAAACCCCTTAGCAACTTAGGGCTGGAGCACCTCTCCTATAAGGACAGGCTAAGGGTATTGGGGTTGTTCATCCTGGAGAAGAAAAGGCTCTGGGGAGACCTTACTGCAGCCTTCCAGTACCCAAAGGGGGCCTAAAGGAAAGCTGAGGAGGGGCTTTTTACAAGTGCTTGTACTAGTAGGTCGAGGAGTAATGACTTTAAACTGGAAGAGGGTAGATTTAGATTAGAAAGTAGAAGCAAGTTCTTCACACTGAGGGTGGTGAGAGACTGTATCAGGTTGCCCAGGGAAGTTGTGGATGCTCCATCGCTGCATATTTTCAAGACCAGGACAGATGAGGCTTTGAGCAACCTGGCCTAGTGGGAGGTGTCCCTGACCATGGCAGGAGGGTGGGAACTAGATGATCTTTAATGTTCCATGCAACCCAAACCATTGTTTGATTCTAACTTAGTAGTATATGAAATATAATCTTAATATAATTACTAGTATGGTTGATTTTACATTTGATTTCTACACCTCCAGATTTTCCAACCTTAAAGGGAGCTGTCAGTATGTATATGAAGATTTAAAAAATTTTTGCATTCACTGCCCAGAATGTATCTTTGTATCCAAAGACAGACCACAAGTTCCAGTACATTAAAGCCCCAGTAATGAAATACACACTGACTTGATTTGGGTGCAGTGGATTCAGCAATAGGTAAAATCTCTCAGCACTCACATAGCTAAAACATATTTAAATATTTTTTTCAAAAGAAAGCTTACCTGCCCATTTTTCCCCAGTTCCATTTCAACTATCGCGACAGGAGCGTTAATCTGATCAATGTGTCTTGACTGGGACTTCAGATCCACTCGCCAGTTCATGTTTTTCAAGACATTATCCCAACGGCTTTGATTGATCAGGCTCTCATGGATCTTTATTCGGTGGTTCTTCCAAAATTTTGCAATGACTGCAGCTTGATCTGATGTGATTCCACCTTGTTTTTTGGTTTGGGCAGTAAGAAAAGCCTCCAGCTGATTCAAATCCATGTCTGCTGAAGCAATTGACTGTAGGGAAAGTAAAAGGGAAAAGCTTGATCAAAAATACTCTTTAACAGTCTAAGCTGAACAGTCTACCAAAAGGTCTCATCTTTAAGATTTTACAAATATTGGATTTTAAAGGGATAGTGTCAACAATGCTGGGTTTATGGAAATAACCTGACAACTTACATTAAAACTCAATTTGTAAGTGCCTACCACTTATTCCAGATTCCTGCCTCTGGACAGCTGGAGGGTAACAGACCAGTAACAGTGATAAGGAGACTAGCAGCACCTTTGGGAATGCAGTCCTGGTACAAGGTAACAAGGAGGCTTCTCACTGTCTGTCCGACTCTTTCCCCCAGTATGCCCTAGGCATACCAAACTGGTCACTTCTGGGAACACTGGGTCAGAGTTCTAGCATAATACTGCTGTTAGGATGGCCTGTTAAACAGGAAAGCTGGGGCAAACATGGCATTCCCCTGGAGAAGGCTGAAACAAGTGAGGAGACATGTCAGCTCACTGCAACAGCCACAACTTCATCTGCCACCTCCACACCACAGACAAAAAAGCAAAACCAGTAAATGCTGCACCAGCCAAGCAGGGTCTGCAGCATTTGCCACGGTGTTGTGCTGGCTGCAGCCGTGAGTCTTCGTGCGTGCAGCAATCCTGAAAAGCACAACTACAGCTTCTTCTGAAGCATCAGTGGACTCTTGTCAGGCTAAACTCCGTGTTTGTGTTTGGTGAGGGCACATAAGGGATAATTTTTTCCTCCTCCCTGCGCAGCAATAGAAATTATTCTTCCCAAACCACTTCTTTAATAGGTCTTTTTTTTTTTCCCACCTATATTTCCAAAGCTGATAATTCTACAGCCTTAAATTTGCATTGCCTAACTGGCACAGTTTGCTAAATACAGCTGTGGAGGGGAAGGATAGGAAGCAAAGAGAGGAAACTGTGGCAATGTTACCCCATCACTGAAGTTTTGCTGTAATGACGCATCTGCTTGAAACTTTCTCATCCAAAATGGATGCAGCTTATCCTAAACAAACATGCCACCCCCAAGCATGTGGCGACACGGAGCACAGCAAGGTGAAGGGTGGCCAATGCTGCAATCATGGGGATTTGCCTCGATTTAATTTTCCTTGACATGATATTCCTACTACTGCACTTCATGAGTTCAGGGCAATAAGGATCTTCCTATCATTAGCCAAGGGGGTGACACCCCAGGACTTTTGGCTGGACACACACAGTGTACTTCATATTGCTTGTCTGCAAAATTGGGTATCACTTATCTAAAAACTGAGGGGTTAGCACTCTGTGAGCTTGCCAAGGACACAAGACCTGATGCTTCTGCCCGCTTCATCAGTGATGAACTAAAACTGTCCAAGGGGTTAAACTACCAGCCAGCTTTACCACCTTCCTCTAGACCAGACACATGTCAAAGTACACAGTCTTAGTCGCATTAGTAGTGCACTGAAAAACTGTCAGGTAACAAACAAAAAAACCCCAAAACAAATACAAGAACTAGCCCAAACCAAAAAGATTGTGCATCACACAAGCAACAGAGAACAGCAGCAGATTTGCTGCTTGGAAGGGAGTAAAGTCAACACAGCAACATGCTCAACATTCAGTAGATACGCTATCCCATTCTCCTTACCCTGAGTTTTTTGGTTTTTTTTTTTTTCCCCAAGAGAAAAGAAAAACAGAAACAACCCTCCCAAAAAACCCCAAGCAACAACTTGTTATCTACAACAATTATGCTGTCTTTCATCATCCTGTGTAGAAGATCTTTCTCCTGAAGCTTCTGTAGTATGTTTTTAAGAGGGATGCACTGCCTTCCCTCACTCTTGCAGTGGATTAGCTGCCATCTGTTACTTGATGAAGAAAAGAAATGTACACTAGTAACCGCCCAGCTGTATCAGGGTTTCAGCTTAATAGGAGCATCTGCTTATTTATTCTAAAATCTGAGATGCCTAGTGCTCTGTCTTTTCTACAGGGCACTCACCATATCTCCATATATATTGCTTGCTTCTATCATGAAGATATTTAACTTGAGGTAATTATCCTGCAATAGCTAATTATGCTGTACATTAGAAAAAGCACTTTTCATTTTCAAAACAAAAGCTATTTAGACTTACAGTCCTTTCCTGCATCTCTGTCTTACGTGAACAAGTCTGTCTATTAACAGCAGTGTGCAATATTTCCTGTTTCAGTATTTTCATCTACATCTGTGTGGGGATCTGTTTATATGTTGTGCAACACCAACTGACTGCTTATATACATCTTTTGTGTTGGTTTATGTGAACAGGGGGAGGAATAGAGATGAATCAACAATTCTAGTCCCCAGCACCTTATGTAAGCCCTGTCAAGCCCAAGATGAAGTCAAGATGCAGACTTTCTTCTCAGTTCAGCTGTGCAGAAAATTGCTTTCTGTTTTACTCCCGTGCAAGAACCAAGAACATGAACTGCGTCCTCTGCACTGAATGAAGCAGAGATGTCACAGAGAAACCTCTAATCTGCATTAAATGTGAACCTAATGGAGATTCACTGGATCAAATAATCAGCTAACTCTTTTCAAGGCTTAATTTATAACCTTCAAATAAATCACATTTGTAGTTTGTTTTTTTTTTTAATTTCACCCCCCTTCATGACATCTTTTTGCAAAGTGTAGCAAGATTTCTCAGTGTTTTGCTAAACTGATAAAAACCACTCACCCAAAGTTCCTTATTGTGCTTGACACGATACAAATTTGACTTTGAAGAGTACGTGAAAGAGGAAGCTTCTGACCAAGCTTGCAGTTTCAAGCATAAGGAAGACAAAAGAGTATTAGTGGGGTTCATAGAGGACAGTTACAATTGCATGTTTGGCAAAGATCATCAACAGATTGACAATTAATTAATATCTGGCACAAGCTACAGTTGAAAATTTTGAATATTCATGTACTATAAGTATCCTGATATAGTTTACTACCAAAATGCTATCACATAAAACAGAAGAAGGAAAAGGTGTGCCATAGTTAGCAATCATTTCTCTCTCACACACACGAACAGGTACACACAACATGAATCACATTATACCGTGTACAGCTAAAAGAACAGAGGATAACAACCATACTGTGTTTTGATGGAATATTTATCAGATAATGCATGCTTTAAATAATACACCAATGTAGTCCATCATTCAGACTAGAATCTCTCTCAGCTTGGAAATGCAACAACATAAAAACTCCCTTTAAAACAAAAATTAACTGAAAGTGGGTATAAACAATCAATGAATTATACTCCAATACAGCTACACAAAGATATTAATGCAGACTATTTTCTTTGAAATTCCTCAACAAAACCCACTAGCTAAAGGTTTCCAAGTCACATAAGAACAACTGATTTCTTTTTCAAAATCTTTACTTGGAAATGCTTCACTATGGACAGGAAACCTGACATAAGTTATAAAGAATGAGAGAAGAATTAAGGTATTTGCTGATCTTCCATCTCCTTTATTATACAAACACTTATACAACTCATTCTTTAAACCAGTGCAGTTCTACTCCATTGCTCCTATGAATGGCCACAGTCAAATTTCAGGGCTTTTTTTTTTTTTTTTAAGATTGAGGAAATGTTTTAATTTAACTTGACAAAAAAAAAAAAATTGCCAGTCATATTCTGCAAAGCATTACAAACAATTCTTGCCATTGCTTTTAACAATGCTCATTTATTCCACAGAATATCAAATTACAGTAACTACTCCTTATTGATATTTCTAAGGATTAAAGTTAAAACGCGAGTGGTTCTGTCCTTATAACTAAAGATAGGTAAAATACATCTGGTTACAGGTCTCCCCCTCGTGTTTTTAAACCTGAGGAGCTTTGGATGAGCATTTCTCACCACCAGGACAATGACGAGCTGTTGTGCAGCTCCCATAGTGGTAATAAAGATGGTTTCAGTGCTGGAATAAACAACACGTGCACCTTTTAGCATTGTAACTGGAAACTTCTCAGGACTTAAAGGTGTTGAAACTTGTTTTATCCATCAGCCCCTACAGCTGAATCACTGCCAGCATTGGTTCAAGAGGGGTACATCTTAGTAATGTCAATTACTTAGCCCAGACAAACCTTGAAGTACAAGATCTACTGCTGTACCTTAAGTCACTATACTGTCTGTGACACGCCATTATATAATATAGACTATTTATTCTGAGCTAAGTGTGTTTACACAGAGATCCTGCCTTGTTTCCCACCTCATCTCTTCAGCAGTCCTCAATAAGCATACTTTTGCAATAACACTATCACAGCCCCCTTTTAATTTACACCCCTACACAGTTCTACAGCATGTCAAGGAAGTGCTGTGCTTAAAGTATGACACCACAGGGGAAAAAAAGCTATGTATGAACTAATTCTAGTTTTACGGGTGATCACAAATGATTTACTAGTCCAATGTTTAAACCTTCAACTAACAAAAAGCAAAAAATTTTTCTAAGAATGTATAGAATCATAGCTGTTCCATGCCAGCAAGTAATTTAATTTACAATACTAGGACTATACGTGCAAATGACTAAGTAAAAAAAAAAAACATTTTGAAACTAGAGTCTGTAAGAGAACATTATTAGATATTAAAAATTTCCTTACATTATGTACTTTGAGATTTATTAAAGTATACTTCCTCCCTGTCCCAGGAAGCACAGATTATGAACATCATGTCATCCTACAAGCACACGTATCCTACCCTTGTCAACTGGCTATGCTTTTCTTTCCAGATGCTGGGCAGATGCTTTTAAACAATGAGAAGCTGCTTTGGTTGTAATGACTTCTCCTTGTGTTCACCTTCAACACATACCCACTACATCTTCAAATCTAATTCAGCCAATAAAAATATGACTTCAAATACTACTTCCTTAATGGAACAATACTTGATAATCTGGAGAGTTTTGTATTGGCCTAATTAGATCCATTAGACATGTGCCTTGGTAGACAAAACAGGAAAACAGACTTAAAGTCATTATCTCTTCTGAGAAATAAAGCCTGACAAGCATGCAATACTAGTGAGAAACAACAATTGGTAAGACCCACTGGGGAAAAAAAGAACCCACTTAATTTCCAGAAATAAAACACTACTTGTCAACCATTATAGAAGAGCTCCAAGAGCTGGCCATGCCAGCATGTATAGGCATTTTCTCCAGCTGACCCTCAAAAATGCAGGCTGCTGCCAGCCTATAGCACAAAGTAATCACAAGCTCAGAGAAACAAACAATTCAGTGCTGTGTACTATACCAATGAACTAGTCTCTTCAGGTTTTGGGGAGGTGAGGCTGAGAGGCTATTCCTGTATCACAACCCTTATAATTCAGATGCTCTTAGAAATACAGCATTTGAAACTGTTTCTCAGCCCTCTGGAGCCCGTGCACAGACGGGGGTGGGGATCAGCTGCAGACAGGAGGAATTTGCCAAGAGACCCTGCCCAGCCAAAACACCTGATGTTATCAAGAATTGGCTTAGTGACCAAAAGATACTAAGCATTTCTTTCACTTATGCTTAGAAGAAAACCTCTACTGGATTTGGAGCAAATAGGGGGTGGCTGCTGCATGCACCTTTAGGGTGCATAGTTTCCTTCTCCTTGTCTAAAAGGAAAGGCAGCCGTTGGGAGAGCACGGGGGGGAACAGAAGCAGCTCTCATATTCTTTGGGTGTAACAGCACATGTGGGTCCTAGTGACACAGCTATTTGTCAAACTCAGCTCAGCATGTTCGTCTGCAAATAGTAGCCTCAGACAGGAAGAATTTGAGAACATCTCTGCAACCCTGTGGTTTCTGGGTCCTCCTTCGTAAGTATGTACTAACTATATTCTCTCCCAAGGGCTGCTGAGATAGCCAGTCCTGTAATAAAAGAACTATTCCCATAGATGTTCCCTGGATGTCAGTCTAGTAGACTTTCCCACGTTTCTAGAGACAGTAGAGATTTTCAACTAGTTGGTAAGTTGTGCCTCACAAAAACACTGTTTATTAGAGTCCAAGAGCTCTCCTGAGAATTAGAATTAAGACAAAATTAGATGCAACAGCCTGTGTGTCTGCAGTTGAAAATAGTGATCCATCTTCCAGAGAAAACCCCAAAGCTAAAGGCATCCACACCCCACATTTTTTTTTAATCAGAATTCAGAAGTGACCTTAACAAGACATTTAGTATTTCTACATCAAAGCAGAAAGGTTTTAACTAATCTTTAAGTCTTTATCTAATCCATGGGAGATCACACAGATTTAGTTTATTCCAGTTCCATACTGTGTCCCAGTATTATTTTACTTTGCTCTTACTGAGATGTAATACACAGTTACATGTGAAGTGAAACCATTTTCCAGTAGAAATGAGCTAATGGTGAATCGTTAAGAGGATAATAATATATACACTGTTTAAAACCTGTAGGTTTGGGGTTTTTTCCTAGTATGTAATAGATCTTCTGCAACAACTACTCCTTATTCCAGCCGGTAAAGCCTTTTGATTCATGTCCAAGGAGACACTGACCAGGTCAATGGACATGCAGTAGACTTGTATATTTCTGAGTTATTCTGACTTTCATCAAGCTTTCTTCTTGGATGGGAGGACTTGCAACACAGCAACAAAAAAATTACTTAACTGCTACTGCAGATGGGAAAAATGTGTGTGCATGATGAAGTTTCAGGCAAAATTACATCCTTCCTGCATTTCTAATCTTATTAAGCTTGATTCCACCCAGACTTGCCAAATGTGCACATGGAAGATAAAACTCTTCTCAAGGGGTTGCTTCCATGCTTCTTGACCAACTTCTCTGTTTTCTCCCAAGGTTTCCACCAAGCAGAACCGTCCCAAACCCCTATGGTAATTCTTTTTTTTTTTTTTTTTTTTCTTTGCATGCACACTCACCAAACCCAAAGTTCTCAGTTAAAATTACTTTTTCATTTGAACATGAAGTTCAATAACAGGGGAGTAGATATTTAGCTATTTTTGGCCTAGCCTACAATTGAATGCAAAAGAGATCTCAGTGTTAGCTTTTAAAAGCACATGAAGCGACCACGATACTTTTTTTCTCCAGCCTCCCTCTGCCATTAGTCTGCTTGTCTGCTAGAAATAACCAGTTTGAATTCATAATTCCGTAAGAAAACCACTGACTTTATTTGCAGGAGGTGTCATTTCTCTGCGGTATACAGACTCATTTGACAACAAAGGTTGATTAAAATAGGCAGCCACCAGATGAACCGCAACCTGAGGCATGCTCCTGTGGTCAGATCGTACTTCCTGCAAACCTGCTATGCTGAGCTCAAAAAAGTGGCTCCCCCACTCCAGCCCCATCCTAAACCACATCTTTAGCTCAAGGAAAACTGAAAATCATTGGGATCACTCTGTCTGGACCTACTTAAAGACTCTGTCCAGGCTTTATACCACTTACAGAATTAGAAAAAATTAAAAAAAGAACCCGAACAAAACAAGCCCACCCACTCATAATGTTCATTAGTCATAGCTAGCTCTCTAAATGATGCCTGCATACACAGATTATGAACAGATACTAAGAGCTTGGATTTTAAGCAATAAACATAAAAAAGCACCACCCCTCCCTTCCTGAATAATAGTTTCCAAACTACTTAAATAATTTAAAATAGAAAGAGGAAGAGATGTACAAGAAAAAAAAGGCAATGGGAAGTGTTTCTCAGAGAGCACAAGATAGGTGTTGGACAGGCCAGGAGGAGATAAAATGGAACCAAAAAAGGAAATATTCTATTAATAGTGATATACTTGCAACTACAAAGGTCAAATAGGAGGATTTAAAATATTTTACAATTCAAAATATAAATTGTCCATCCTGCCCTGTACTCAACTGAATTACAGAATAAAAATAAATAATAATAATAATAATACAAAAATCCCAGCTTTGCTGAGTTTCCTCCCTAGGTAAGTCACATTCTTTGCTATGGTTTAGAAAGCATTTTGACACTTGAGGTGGAGGCAAAGAAATATCATATTTCCAGTAGTTCTTAAACACGCAGCCATGTTACAGACAAGTTTGACAGGTTCAGCCTTTTTCAAAATGAATGTGCACAACACACATGCTCCTTGAACAATGCTTCAGCAGAAACAAGTTGTTTTCTTGGACAACATTTAAATCTTTGCAAGTTACATTTTTATCAGTCTAAAATGCTTTCTTCTTCAGTCCTCCTGAAGGAGGTGGATTCAGAAATAAGAACTGTCAACAGATGGAAGCCATTTAATGCAGTATTGCTGAAGACAGAGAAGAAAATAAAAGGCAGAGAGAAATCCAGATAGGACAGAATAAACACCAGATAGTAAATTAAAAAAAAAAAAGTTCAAGGGAGGGAGTAAAAGCAGGAAAAGAGACAGACAGACACAGTGACAGTCCCGGAATTGGTGACATGACCTGTTGTTCCCTTAAGACACCACGTGGTCAGCCTTTTTTTCCTGCCCCTCTGTTCTCTTACAATGAAATAAATGAGAACTGTGTTTATCAGGTTTCTACAATCATTCTGGGAAAATTACTTGCTGCCACAGACTACTGCTTCATGTTTAATCTCATTTCACTTAGGAGAGTTAAAAATAGAAGTTGAAGCTGCTCATATTTTGAAGGCACATGGAAAAAAGAAGTTGTAGCCCTATCCTGAGTGCAGTACTGATACAGGCATTAGCAGGGCTTATTGTAGTACTGTGCAGGCAGTGATTCTGTCAGTGAAATCAGGTGAAGAATGAACTTGTTTTATTATGAATCAAGCACAGAAAACAAAATTAGCATCCTGAATTCATTTTCACTTTTACTAAGTGTATGTTGATTATTTGCATCTTAAAATCTAATCATTAGCTGAACAATCTTCTTGGTTTACATTTGGATATCAGCTTCCTTTTTAGCAAAGCATAGGTGCTCCAGCACACAACAAGAAATATATGAATCACACCCCTCAACTATATGATGTCTTGCCATGTACTCTGATTTGAAGCCAAATTCTGATTTCAGGCTCTGCTTTCCTTCCTTTCACAGCACTGTTGTATATTACCTGCACTATTCTGAGCAATAGCTGGAGTTACATTTTCCCACCTGGAAGAAGTGTTTCTGCACTACTAGACCAGGCTCACGCCACTGTGCATCACTGCCTTAGCCCATAAGCCTGCTGATGCACTGCACAGTAGGAAAGAGATCAGCAAGTAAAGGAGGCATGTTTACAGACTACACAGTTTCAAGGGAAGCAAGCAAGAGTGCTTTACCATCTGGTCATTCATCACCTATTTTGACAACTCATGTTACACGTTGACAGGTTTGACAGGCGAGAGGTAAGCTTCCAGTCTCAGGATACCAGCCGTCAGGTTTTCTTTTCGGCATGGATAAAATGTTTTTCCCTCCTGTTGGCTCAGTAAAACATAAAACCTGTTTCCCAAACCAGCAGTAGCTACAGTGGTTGTAACCAGATGAGCCTTTAAGAGATGAAAGGAGCAGCAAGCCAAGCTCTTCAGTGTAGGAATCACAATTGCTCTGTAAATTGCTCCATCACTAGTGCCAGAAAACATCTGATCAGGGGCAAAGCCCAGAAGAAACCATCCCTCACTTTCCCATAAAGATTTAAGTACCATTTGCTGTCTCAAAAATGCTCTTAGAACTAAACTTAATAAATGGCTTTTGGGGAAAAAAAATAAGGCTAAAGACTTCATTTCAAAATACCAGTTTGAAAGTTTTCTCCAATAGAATCACATTAAATATAAATGACTGCTTCAATTACCCCAGAGAGGGTCCTATTTTTCTATCAGGTCAGGGTCCTGACGAGGTCATCTATCAGTATAGATGGCCAAGTAATCAGCTTTTCCATTGAGCTTGTAGGAATGACTCCACAGACCACATGCATTGCTCTCGAGAGCTGCACATACATGACAGTGGTTTGCAGAGCTTGCAGACGGACACCGCCAGTGAAAACTGTTGGGTGCTGAAAAATATCTGACTTTAGATTTCACCATTGCAGGCCTTCACAGCTAAAAACTTCAGCACTCAAATGCTTCAAGACAATGCAGCCCATGTCATCAAAAATAATTTAATTAATTTTTCCCATGGCTTTTAGTCAAATTGGGGGCTACTCATACTCAGTAAACTCCCTACCATTTGTCCGCACGAACTAGAAAATCTCTCTAGTGCTTTTTTTCCATTACAAGAGTTTTTACAGGTTTCCTGACAAGTCTCAAACTGACATGTCATAAAATGAATGCTTTGAACAAAAGTACTCTGCCTGCCAAGCAAGGAACAACTGACACTCTTCTAACCTGGTTCACAACACGCCAGAGCCAGATCCTTCTCTTTTCGATCATTTAGGAGACTTTGTACAATCAGCATGAAATAGAGGCATGTACACAAGTACTTGTCTACAAGAAGGCATGTCCAGTAACCAACGGGAGAAGTCCTTCTCCAAAGTTGCATCAGCCACTCATTCCTTTGGGCTCCTTGGAGTCCTCAAGAGAGGACCATCTTAGAGGTCTCATGAGGTCTGAAGCAGCATAACAACCTCTAGCCTCTTGAGGATCCACGGGTAAAGCACAGCTCAGGTGACCCACACATCTCAACCATAACAGTGGAAAGCAAACTGTGGGGCCATACTGCAACATCTCAACCAGCCTCAGATCAACAGCTTATCATCTTCATCCCCAGCAATGTATACAAACTAAGCGTGTCACTGAAAGGTGTTAGAAGGGCGCTTATTTCTGATCAGTCTTCTTCACTCTGCATACACTGTATACATGTACGTGTGAGCACCATATGAATATCTGAACATCTACTAAAATAATAGCACACCGCCTAAATGTGACATTTCTTCTGCAGAAAAAGGGAGTTATGCATATTTTGTTCACTTCAAAAAAGAAATTTTTTTTATTTAATCAAAAATGCAAAAGCAATCATTTCATATAACAATAGATATTTT